>APFE030825200.1:445785-466231 GCA_000404065.3 Pinus taeda | reverse complement strand
ACTGCCCATTCAGTCTAAGGAGTGAACCATACTCTAATACCACTCTGTAGAACCCTCCTCCCACATCTACCCAGCTAACCGGAAAACCGAGGTAAACATGTGAGGAGAGGCTACTATGATATGATTTGACCTCCTAAGTCACCTTAATGAAGTGGAACCGATGGAAACACACCATATAGACCTTCCACATCAACAACATGAGTCCCAGGAGCCATCACAACCTCTCAGGTAACCATCCATTGTGCCCCATTGAGTTTTTAGACCAATTAACCCCTGGATGCTCCCACCACATGGTATGCTAGCGTCTAGGGACTCTTTTGCTCATTGTTGTACCAGCATCCCTAGGATTTGAGTCAAGTTTTCAGGCCCAAAGCTCAGGTCACAACCCAAAACTAAATCACACCTTCAAATATGAAATATAATAGTGGAATAATGATACAAATGGAATTACTTGAAAAAGGACTTGACTAGACCCCTACTAACCATGACAAGCATTTCATCAAACATATCACAAATATCTAATCTACGAGAGTAAACAGGAGATATGAGCATAGGGGTTTGATACATATCTGAGAATCTCTAAGAAACATCATTAACCTTCACATGGCAACATCAATACAATCATGATCAACACCATGCAAATGAAACAAGCACATGGACTAGAAGCATAAGGAACACTTACGCAACTAGCATGAATGCATCACCAACACAGTACCGATTTAGTCTGAGGGGTGAACCATACTCTAATACCACTCTGTAGAACCCTCCTCCCACATCTACCTAGCTAACTAGAAAGTCGAAGTAAACAAGTGAGGAGAGGCTACTATGATTTGATTTGACCTCCTAATTCACCTTAATGAAGTGGAACCGATGGAAACATGCCATATAGACCTTCCACATCAACAACATGACTCCCAGGAACCATCACAACCTCTCAGGTAACCATCAATTGTGTCCCATTGAGTTTTTAGACCAATTAACCCCTAGACACTCGCACCACATGGTGTGCTAGCGTCTGGGGACTTTTCTGCTTAGTGTTGTACCAACATCCCCAGGATTTGAGTCAGGTTTTCAGGCCCAATGTCCGGGTCAGAACCCAAAACTAAATGAAACCTTCAAATATGAAATATAACAGTGGAATAATGATACAAATGGAATTAGTTAAACAAGGAGTTGACTAGACCACTACTAACCATGACAAGTATTTCATCAAACATATCACAAATATGTAATCTACGAGAGTAAACAGGAGATATGATCATAGGGGTCTGATACTTATCTAAGAATCACTAAGAAGCATCGATACCTTATATCATTAGTTGCATTATCAACTACTAGGTCATAGATGCATTGTTTATTCATTTACCAATCAAAACATGAGGAAATACATACACCATGATTGTCATAATACATGATTATAACTAACATAATAATAACAGAAATATTAAGGATATATTAACCATAAAATCCACATATAAACCAATACATTTATACATAATATATCAAAGAAAGAACCTCTTATTAATGAATGCAAAATCCAACCCGGTATGGGACTACCACGTTCTACCCAACCATTGATTGGTTGAGCCAAATATCTCTTCATCAAATCACCCCCATGACATATTCCAAGAATGAATGTGGGACTCAAACCAAAAGAACCAACTAGGAAATCCCAAGGCTAAACTACCTTGCACTCATCATAGAAACCAGACTTTACTACAATCCACACCAGATCACTAGGCCAATACAATAAACATGTAATAAGAGGCTTTACCATGATCTCCACTAGATCACTAAGACAAAACAAGAATGGATGCCACCAGATTTATCCACCAACACCGTGAGGAATTTTCCTGACTCCTAATCTCTCAGGATTTACCGCAATCCATAGTCTGATCCAGGGATCACTAGGCCCTAAACTGAGACTCTAGCCTCTAGGATTTATTGTATATTCTGATATTCACTGGCAAGGATTCCTAAGCCTAATCAAGGGAATCCACCTCTAGGATTTACTGTATATCCTGCCATTCACCAACAAGGATACCTACGTCCACTAAGGCACACAATACCTGGATTTACTACAACCCACAATCTGATTCAAGGGTCACTAGGCTTGTGGCTTTACCACAATCGACAATCTCATCCAGGGATCACTAGGCCATATGTTCTTTCCTTCAGAGATCCACTTCACTTAGCTTTGATTCCATCCGGAAATCCAAATCAACCAAAATATGAGAACCCCATCACACCATGGCTATTTTAAAATGGAAATGTGAGGCTGAAAACACTGTCACACCTGGTAAAATCCATACCATAGCAACAAAGAAGCACATGCGATAACATGCATGCCAAATATTTCAAGGAAAATACACATGAAAATCGATACCTACAAATAATCCTATTGTAGCTCCTTTATCCTACTCTTCCTTGCTTGATCTTTGCTTTCCCTTGCCTTCTTTTCCTTTTTTGATCCAATACCCAAGTTCTCCAAGAAACTCTAAATGTCCAAGAGTGATAGAGAGAAAATAATAAGAGAGTTCCAAAATTGAACTGACCAAGCTTGCCAACTAATCTTTGGAAGCATTTTTATCAATGAGGCCTCTATTTTCTTCATTTTCCATTATTTTTTTTCAATTTCTACCTCACATGGAACTTATGATCTTTCACCTTCCTTTTCTCCTAATTTCCATTCTTTTCATAAATAAATGTGCCAAAAATTCCATTTTTCCTTTCCAAAGCCTTAGCCATTTTCTTTCTCAATTTTCATTAACCATAATAACCAAAATGATCACCCACTAAGATATCTTTCCCACCATTCAACTTGAATACGTGTCCCATGACTATGGTATTATATTTTTTTTACATGAATCTTTTACCATTGCTATTACACAAATGATCCACTGCCATACCAAAAATGTTAGCAAAGGCCATCAAAAATGGAAAAAAAAGGAATAAAAATATACATTAAATGACTGCACAACTTTCTTCCTCCATAAGATCAAACAACATACATCCCCACTCACAACTAGTCCAGAAGAAAAAGAGCATTTACTTACCCCACCAATTTAAATTATAAACATTTCCCGTGGAAAAATCAAAGCAGCAACTAGCTTCTTCACCATGGGAAAAAGCAGAGAGAGGTAGAATCGAGAGGAGACACTCTATGGCATTTTCATAGGCTTCGCAGCCTGAAGCGATTGACGGCTCTAAATTTGTAGGAAACCCAAATAAAATCCCCACTTTTATTAAATATCTTAAATATTTTCAAGGGAAAATACACGACTAGATATAATGATTTCGTACCGCTGGCCACCCGCACTAACGATAAAAAATGACAAATATAAAATATATAAACCAGCACAATAGTAAAAGTGGAAGTCGTGAAGCCACCACAACAATATATGTGGAAGTCGAGAGGCAGTCGAGAGGCAGTCCAGAGGCTTGAATGGAAAATTCCATCACAACTGGCCCTTTAGTACAGATTTAACACATAAAAAAAACATTTCATGGTTACCCTCTTTATTAGAGAGGAAAAATACGCTTCTCATCTTTCATTCAGTATTTCCCACTTTCTCAAAGATAGGGCAGTCGTGATTCTCACCTCAAATAATAAATATGAGAAATAGAGGAACAATGGAGTGGTCCTGCAACAAAAATCCAAAGTGAAACTGCAAGCACAAATGGGTAGAAAATGCAATATGATATTTAATCAACACACTGTCACGTAAAAATGCATTCATAAGTTGGACCATATATGCGTGCGTTTATCTGCATAGGTACAAGTGACAAGTAAGATTAGATTAGACATCGTTGTTCCGCGTGTAACATGCATTAACCAGAAAAGCATCAGACAGACACACTTCTAGAGGGCAAGCAATATTTCCAGTTCCATTCGTTATTTAATACCCTCTAAGAGAGCCTGACAGGATAGTACAGATGATATGCATGCATGGGATAATAGTATATAGCATGTTGCAACCTAATCATTGCATGGTGGATATATATCGAGACATGGGCAGTCTCACATCTACTTACGTTCCATCTGTATACCTAATTTTTTAGGAAACCACTTTCCAACTATTTGTATTTATAGCCACTAAAACACGTTTGCATGTGTATCATATGCCCATCCATTCCAACACACCTCCTAATATTGATTGCCATGGAATGTCCTCATACGAAATGAAAGAAACAAGTTCAATTGCTGATAAATACTGTATACAAAATGATATATCAGGTGAAATACGTAACAATACTATCATGTTATTTGAATTTGAAAACCTGCTCAATATTCAAATTCAAATTTTGAACTTGAAAGCCCACCGGGCCCATGTTTCACTTGAATGACATCAACCACAATTCATTAATGTCATGCTATTTGAATTAGAAACCCGCTCATAAATATTCAAATGCAATGTTTGAGCTTATAAATTGGTGCCACCCATGTTTCATTTGAATGACATGAAACGCATTTTACGTGTTTCGGACGTTGGTTTGTAAAGGGAAACAATGTAGTGTTGAAATTGGTGCAAGACAATAGGATAGATTCGACAACAAACACATTTGTTCTTATAAACCAATTCATATCATGTTTGAAGGTGATCATAATTGGATCATTTTTTTTTTTCCACCTAGCTCTATGCTTTTGGAATAGAAAAAGCGGAGGAATCGGCTCATAGGACCGTTTTTACTGGCGGGACCTTGTTTGGTGAAACGAGATCTGAATCTTTTCAAAGGCGTTTTGAGGCATTAAACAACATTTTTTTGGGGTGCAAAACTTTACAGCTATAGTGCATAACATTTCATGCTATTCTACACACACAAAGCTTTCCAACAACATGAGAATCTGGTCAATAGGAGTATGTATGCAAATGTTATGTCACTCAGAAGTTGACCTTCTTATTTTCACACCTATAGTTAAGGAGGATGCTGTGTCAGCCCCCATTATTCATGGAAAAGTGGTTAGCCACGTGTTTTTTATGTAAAAGACTCTACAAGATTTTATTTTGTAAATCTAGTTATGATTGATATATTCAAACTTAACCACTAGTAGGCTATCGGGTTGTGTTATAACCGAGCCACTAGGAGGAAGAGGCATTCCATTTTTTCGAGAGAATTTAGTTCCATAGTTGAGAAAATATAGCCAGGAGATCTAGGAGGTAGAGCACACAGATAGGATCTGTGTACTATATAATCTCATGGGCCATAGGCATTATTTCTTTGTATCTGCAGCTATATTTCCAGACAGAGAAAGAGAGCAAAGCAGCCTCACCTTCCAGTTGGGTTTTCACCCAAAAGGTTTCCCAGAGAGCATATATTGTGCATTATCTGTGTATGATCTTATTTTATCGTTCTCTACTTCTCTTCTTGATTTACTTTTACATGCATGCACTATTTACAGCTAATTTTACATATCTAGAAATTAAATAAAACTGTACTAGTGTAAAATATCATATTTTAAATATAATATTATTAGATCTATTGTGATGAGTTGTCTAGCGGAATATCCATGGAAATTTACTTTTCATTTGGTATCAGAGTAGGTTTTTTTGGAGATTGTAGGGATCTAGATCACCAAGGCCGAAAATCATAAAACCCTAATCATGGGTGATGAATACATAAACAAACCTCATGATCTTGCAGAGGTGAGGTTTTTGTGGCTCAAAGAACAAGTCGCTGATATAAACTGCAATTTAAACCTCCTTGTGTCAGCCCTAAGAAATAAGCAAGAGATATTTGGAGGAGAATGGGGTTCAAACGCAAAGTACAGATTAGAAGGGGGGTTGGGAAGATGCAAATAACAAGCAAAAGAAAGAATCCAGAAAAGATCAACCCAATTCAAGTGTCGTGAACCAATCCCTATTTAAAGTGGAAGAAAAATTTGATATCAAGTCGTACCGTAACAAGATCAATGCTCTGAAGTTGAACCACTAATTGCAGCAACTGCAAACTTATTTTAGTGTCCATGAGATAGAGGAAGGGTAGAAGATCTCATTCGTGTGGCCGAAATTAGAGGTCCATGCACTTACTTGATGGGAGAGCCACACGAAAACCTTGAGGTTGGAGGGAGAACCTCCAATGAATGAGTGGAAGGATTTCAAAACCATCATTAAGTCATAGTTTTATCCCATTGGGTAGGTGGAAGAACAGTGGATCTCGTGGCATTACTTCAGGAAAAACTCAGGCCAAAGCATGCAGGAGTACACCACATAATTCAGAAAGATGGCTATAATGTTGGGTATCTCTCCAAAAACCCCAGATGTCCTCCTCAAGTATTTGGGGGGTCTTTACCATCATCTACGTGAGCAAGTGATGTTTTTCAAGCTAAAACTAGTGGACAAAGCTTGTTTAAAAGCAAAATACCTGGAGAACATAGGCCTGAAAAGAGCGCAATCAAGTTGATCGAAGGAAAAGGAGAAACAAGACTTCTAAGGAGAGAAAGAAGAAGAAAAAAGGGGGAAACATAAAAATATGGCAGCCACAACACACAAATGCAAATATCCTAGCACCCACTATAACCTTGATGGCCATATAGAGGATAAGTTTTGGAAGTTGCATCTAGAGCTAAACCCAAAGAACAAGAAGAAAGATAATAAGAAGAATAATCTCATGTACATTGATTTGAGAAACCAAGTTGAAAGCAACTCAGACATGGATGAGATGATCGTCTATGCCTTAGTGTAGAAGGAGGTGAATCTGAGTATCCTTCAGCAACATGAAGAGAAAGAAATGAACAAACTCTTCCATGTAAATATACAGGTCAAAAAGATGAAGATTGATGCTCTGTTTGACTCAGGATCACAAGAAAATCTCATTGCAACAAATTTGGTCAAGAATTTGGGGTTGTAACTTCGTAATCATCCACTCTCATATCCACTGGGATGGGTACATAAGGATGCAGAGCTGAAGGTAACAAAACAATGTAAAAATAAATTTGCTATCAATGTTAAATTTATTGATGAAGTAGATCTAGATCTGATTACCCTTGACATATGTGGAGTCATGTTAGTGAGTTGATACATGTACATGCGTGATGCAATATTCATGAGGAGAGTTAACCAGTACCAACTCATCAAGTATGGAAAACCCATTATCATCAACGCACACAAAGGCAAGTCAAAAATTTCACTTGTAAGTGCCAAACAAGCCAAGAAATTGATCAGTTCCAGCAAGAAGTATATTTTGTCATTTTTAAGAAAAAGTCAATCTGTAGAGGAGTCAATAAGAGGCAAGGCATCCCTAGAGGGGTGTACTAAGAAACAAAAACAACACTTGAAAGAGTTGTTATAGGCATACAAGGACGTGTTCCGACAGCCTAAAGGGTTATCCCCTAAAAAAGAAGTGGAGCACGAGATCCAACTATTACCAGACTCCCCATTGCCAAATATTAGATTGTACACGTAACCTGTTAGAGAATCAAGTGAGGTGAAGAATAGTTGTAGAAGCTACTGGAACATGGTGTCATTTGATTAAGTATATCACCATGTGGGTCACCCAGCATTATTGTGCCAAAGAAGGATTGGACTTGGTGGATGTGTATAGATTACAGGGAATTTAATAAAATCATGCTCAAGAACAGATACCCCCAACCAGGATATACAATTTGCTAGATCATTTGTACTAAGAAAATTATTTCACCAAGCTAGACTTGAAGTCTAGATATCACCAGGTTCAAGTCAAAGAAGAAGATACATGGAAGACCGCCTTCAAAATAGGCAAGGTTTGTATGAGTGGTTAGTTATGCCTTTTGGCGTAGGTAATGCACCAGCGACATTTGTGAGATTAATGAATGATGTACTGAGCCCTTTCATAAATTCATTTTTTATTGTCTATTTGGATGATATACTAGTATATAGTGCTACTTGGGAGGATCATATTTCACATTTGATGCAGGTGCTGGAAACATTGAAGAAGCACCAACTGCTAGAAAATCTCAAGAAGTGTGAGTTTCAGTGGCAATCTTTACTGTGTTTCGGATATGTGATTGGTGGAGGAGAATTGAAGATAGATCCTTCCAATATAGAGGCCATCATGAAATAGTCGGTGCCTACTGATGTTACTAAGGTTAGGAGTTTCATTGGAGCAACATAGTAACTGAGGAAATTCATAGCCTCATTTTCAGTGATAGTAGTACCACTCCATGCCATAACAGCGAGTAGCAAGAGTTTCCAGTGGGGAAAAAGGAAGCAGAAGGCTTTCAATGAGTTAAAGAATAAGTTCAATGAAGCATCAGTTATGGAATTACCAAACTTGTAATGACCCTTTGAAGTGGAGACAAATGCGAGTGGATATGCTATGGGAGTTGTCTTCATGCAAGGAGCAAGGCTCATTTGCTACCATTTTGAAGTATTTCATGGCTCAGTTTTTAACTACTCTACCTACGACAAGGAGCTCTATGCCATGGTGAAATTTGTTAAGAAGTGGAAGCACTATCTAATGGGAAATGGGATAATAATCCACACATGTCACTAGCTGTTACAGTACCTGTAGGCCTAGAATAAGCTACAGCAGACCAATCACTACAAGTAGATGGGATTTTTACAACAGTTTCATTTCGTGATCAAGTATAAGAAGTGCAACACAAACAAGTTGGTTGATATGCTTTCAAGGCCACCCACATCAAATATTACAACTTTGGGGACTCTTATGCAGATCGATCCATTCACCCATGATGCATATATAGAGGCATATTCAAAATATGAAGACTTCAAGGAGGTTTATAAATAGTTGTAGAGTCAGAGTCATGTGCACGATGGAGACAACACCATTGACTACCATATTCGGGATGCGTTACTCTATAGACTGGATAAGCTATGTGTTCCTAAAGGAGGGCATTTGTAGCTAATTAGAGAGGATCACACCTGTAAGGTTGCAGGGCACTTTGGTGTAGGGAAGACCATGGCTAACTTGCAGAGGTATGTGTATTGGCCCAATATGAAAGCGCAGGTAGCTAGGTTCATAAGAGGATGTATGTTTTGTTGTACCAGCAACCCTAGCAATAGGAAATAGGGTATGTATCATCCATTACATGTACCTACTCGTCTTTGGGAAAGCGTTTCCATGGACATTATGGAAGGTTTACCGACCACCAGGAAGGGACATGACTACCTATTTGTAGTAGTTGATAGGTTTAGCAAGATGTGTGTTCTGATTCCATGTAAAAATACCATCAGCGGATAAGAAGAAACAAACTTGTTCTTTGGATGGGTCTGGTTACACTTTGGGATACCAAGGAGCATCATTTCATATGGGGATGCAAGATTTCTAAATGCATTCTAGACTACATTGTGGGAGAAGATGGACATGAAGTTGAAGAGATATACAACATTCCATCCACAAATAGATGGGTAGATAAAAGTAGTCATTAGGACTTTGGTGCAGCTTCTGAGGGGTTACAACCAAAAGCATCCAAAGACCTGGGATGAAAATATGATATATATCCAACATTATTATAACAGAGCAGTCCATACTTCTACAGGATAGTCCCCATTTGAAACTTTTTTTGGATATTTTCCACCTTCACCTATGGATATTGAATATGGGCAAAAAGAAGTAAAGGAAGACCTTATAGGATATGTTTGGAGGGCTGAAAAATTATAGAGAAGATCAGGTAGATCAATTTATAGGTACAGGAAACACTCCAGAAGTCGCAGGTGAAGTATAAGGTCATGCATGTTCAGCACAGAACAAAGAAATCATTCAAGGTGGGAGAGAGTATGCCTACAGCTGAACAGGGAGAGGCTACAAGGACCTAGTAAGAAAATCAAGGCTCTAAGGTATGGTCCCTTTGAGATATTCGAAAAGGTGTGTGATAATACCTATCAACTCAGTTTACCACCATATATGCATATTTAATGAATGGTAAATGTAGATAATTTGAAACTCTATGAGCCTTCCATGCTATATCAGGAAGAGGAACAGGTCCTACCTTCGGTGGAGGATTTGGCACTAGACGCTCAGGCTGAGTTGACAAAAGATACAGTTTTTCAGAAGATGTCCAGGACTACAAGACATGGGCAACACGAACTTTGGCATATTGGGTTGAAGGGACAACTTCCATGCAAAACTAAATGGTACACCAGAGAGAAGGTGGAGGGAAAATTTCCTCACCTCATTCAGTAAAGGCTTTTGGGGACCAAAATCCTCCTAAAATGGGGAGGTGTGATTCAAATTAGATCATTATATTGTTTGTCATCGATACTAATGCATTTGGAGTGGAAAAAGTTGGGGAATCAGCTCACGACGCTATTTTTACCGACGGGACCCAATTTAGTGAAATGGGTTCTGAAACCTTCCATGAGCATTTTGAGGCATCAAATGACGTTTTTTTGGGGTAAAAATTGTCTCTTTAAAGTGGAACTCTTTCATGTTATTCTACGATCTTGAATATTTCCAATGACACAAGAATCGTGTCAATCGGCATCCATATGAAAACATTATGCCACTCAGAAATTGACCTTCTTGTTTACACTCCTATAGTTCAGGAGGATGTCGCATCAGCGCCCATTATTCATAGAAAATGGGCTAGCCACATCTTTGTGATGTAAAGGACTCTAGAAGAGTCTATTTTCTAACTCTAGTTAATAGTTAATGTAGTCAAACTTAACCACTAGTAGGCATTCGGGCTATGTTATAACTGGGCCACTAGGAGGAAAAGATAATCCATTCTTTCGTGAGAATTTTGTTCCATAGCTAAGCAAAGATAGCCATGAGAGATAGGGGGTAGAGTACACAGAGAAGATATGTGCATTGTAGCAGCGCACGGACCAGAGGCATTATTTCTTTGTATCTTCAGCCATATTTCCAGACAAAGAAAGAAAGCGAAGCGACCTCACCTTATAGTTGGGTTTTCTCCCAAAAGAGTTTCTAAAAAAACATATCTTGTGTATTATGTGTGTGTGAGCTTATTTTATCATTCTCTACTTTTATGCTTGATTTACTTTACATGCATGTAGTAGCACTACTCATAGTTAATTTTACAAATCTAAAAATTAAATAAAACTATAATAGTGTAGAATCTCATATTTTAAATGTAATATTATGATATTTGTTGTGATAAGTTGTTCAAATATCCATAACAGTTTATTGCTCAGACTAGACTAAATTGGAATGAGACACTAGAAATGGGATCATGTGGGAATCCCAACACCCACAAGCCTAGCGGTTAATCGCAGCTCTTTGGGGTAGCTTGACCGAGAGCCTATAGTCGTCCTTAAAAAGTACAGTGCATCGAGGTTCAAGGCTTGAGGCTTGGTGAATCTACACGGGAAATATAAGTTCCAAGTTACGAAGTATTTTAATTAGTTCATTTGATGTACGACGCAGATCCTTCACACGTCAGCAATCATGGTGACACCAACATCACGGAGCTTCATTATGTATTCAAGAAACCCATATTGTACCGTTTTTGCATTAGTGTTTACCCTTCACTCTGATCAAATCCCTTGAATTAGTGTTTACCCTTCATTTTGATAAGATCAACAAAAGGCCTACTTTGTACTCTCATTCGATAAGGATCGTAGTTTTCTCCTCAAATGTTTTGTGTTTCATTTCAAGTTGTGCGTCAAAAAAATATATGGTTCCTTCTTATGGAGGAAAACGAGTATTGAATAAATAACTAGATTATAATTGAATATTTGCAACTTACTTATGGAGGAAAACGAGTATTGAATAAATAACTAGATTATAATTGAATATTTGCAACTTACTTAGAGGATTTCCCTATGAGTTCAAACGAATTGGAGGATTTAAAACTTTATTAGGAATTCATGAGAAGAATTTGCAGTGGCACCTGAGCGAGATGACGATAGACCAGACCTAAGCGAGTTGTTTCAGGTGTATGGGCTGGCTGTAAGTGAGTTGTTTGAGGTGGATGGCGAGGGGCCGCCCATTTGTGGGCTATTTGAGCGGGATGAGGATGGCGATGAGTCGGCTCTAATCGAGGATGAATTTGGAAATACCTTAAATTTCATTGTGTAATAGTCAATAGGCAGTCGTTTTCCAATTTTACGCAAAAGATGACATGTTCTCAAAAGGCAGGGAAGTGAAGGATTGAATCTTAAGCCTATCATAATCACTGTGTTATAACCCCTGGTTTAGTTTAGGTTGCTTAAAAAGTCAATGAGTCATTAGTTAGGTGTCTAGTCATCGTGGTTACATGTTTACTTTATTTTTAATATATTTCAAAAATGAGAAATGCTATTTTATTGTTTATTTCTAAATAGTATTCTTTATTTATATTTATTTTTAATTTATTTTAAGAGAAAATTATTTATTTAATATTTTTTTATTAATTTTATTTGAATAGGTTGATATGAAAAGATATAATAAAAAATATTAAAAGAAAATATTACAAAAAAATGGCTCTTCCCGTGATAATGTGATTGGAAGATGAATAGTGTCAACTTTTCAAGATGTAATGGCGGCTACGAAAAAATAATAATACACTGACTTGAAAGAATGATTTAACGTATTTTTATAGTTAATTTGAAGTCAAATTAAATTCCTGTGTTTATAATTTTCTATAAATTTTGTAGAATTATGAAATTACAAACCCTTTCTTACTAAATACAATCTATATTTTCACTTTAATGAAATTATTGAATATTCAAATGATGAGATATACTTTTTATTAAATAATGAAGAATTTTGTTTTTTAATGTTAATTAAACAATGAAGAATTTTGTTTTTTAATGTTAATTAAACATTTTGAAGTATAACTCTCTTTTTAATATTAAATTTCTAAATATGGTAATAAACTTACCTATGAGAGTTTTAGTATTAGCCTATGTTTTGAAAACTTTCACATAATTAATTTAAAATCTTAATCTATATTAGTATGGTATATGGTTTTTCTTTATAAAAATAGATAAGATGATAAGATTTATAATAAAAATGAAAAAGATGTATGTATTTTAAAAATATGAATTTAAAATTATTTTATTTTCAAGTTTGCACTTTTTTTTTGGTATATAGGTATATATTTCACAAACAGATCTTTTATTATAAAGAAATAAAAAAAATAATGAAAATTTTATATAAAAGAGTTGTATATTTGCTAATATTTTATAAATAAATTACAAAATTATAAATCAAATAAACAAATAATGTTGTGATGAAAAATTTTATTATTTTTATGACATCTACTAGTTACAGTCATATAAATTTCATGTTCTTAGTCCTAGATTTAGTCTAGCATGCAACCCTTTTAGAGTTAAAATTTAAATCCCCTCTCTCATATAATATAATATAGATAAGATAAGATAATATATCTCTCTCTCTATCTATCGAAATATATATATTATATATATATATATGATGATCAAAGATTTGGAAGCCATCCTCTATTTCAATATTTTCTATTAAGTATGATTATGTGTCATCGTAGATAAGGAATAACATATTTATTTCAAGAGTATCAACAACTTTGTGATCTATGAAATATTAAATTGGTTGAAAATTTAATGCATGTTAGTTCTTCTCTTAGGGATACCAGGGCATATTGACCAAAGTGTCATTCTAAACTCACTAACATGATTACTTAGTTGGGTTTCCCTACTTTTTAACTGCAGTTGATACAAAATGGCCTGACTTGCATAGTCTTATGCCTTCAAACCACCATTTTTGTCAACAAAATTAACATGCAAAAGAAATTAAAAAATTTATTCAGTATCTACCTATAGTTGCTAATTAGTACTTTATTTTATAGTTTGTTCTTTAATGATCATAATGTTTAAGTCTCTGAGATCAAATAATCAAATTAGTCTACTTAAGATTAAAAAATTTATTCAATATCTACTTATAGCTGCTAATTAGTACTTTATTTTATAATTTGTTCTTTAATGATCATAATGTTAAAGTCTCTAAGATCAAATAATGAAATCAGTCTGCTTAAGATGTTTTAAGCTGCAAATTCCTTACAATTGATTAGCTTATTTCAAATGGGAAAGAAAAAGCACGAATCCGATTTTTACAAATAGTTAACAAAGTTGTCATAATTCTATTGTATTATTATAATGGAAAATAAAAGTTTATTTTGTAAATTACTATCAATACTTCATTAGAATAGCTTATTATAATAAATATCATAATGTTTGAGAAGTTTTTTTTATATTATGATTTTATGTAGAATTTAAATTTAATATTAATAGTTTAATGCATGAAATAATAACTAATTTGAAATGGAAATGAAAGAGACAAATAATTGAGACAAATAATTAACATACTATTGAGAGTATGAACAAAATATATATTTTAGAAAAAATCACCAAGTGAAAAATTCAGCTCAAAGCTAAGACATATGTTCTATCTTTAAAAGTGAAACGTGAATAAAGAAATGAGCACTCATTATGGAGTTAATGTGATCACTATGGATAGTATAACCATATTCTACTATGGGATCTTCTATTTTCATTGATTTGTTTCAAAATACCACTCTCAATTATCTACTCTTCCATGAAACAATACTCAATACAACAAAAATGGAGTGGAGCACATTTCATTTATAATAGCTCATACTTAATATAGGTTCACTAAGGTTAGGGTTAGGGTTTAGGTTTTTATATGCCTCAAACCACAATTAACATTAGAATTTTTTTACCTTTATCAATCTCCTTCAAGACACACATGTCTACCTTTAGATGCACAATAAATGGAGGGTGACATGGCATCCACTCACTAGTATGGTGTTCAAGGAGATACTTACATTATCAAGTTTGATTAGGATGATCTTCACATCATTTGAAAGCTCTTAAAGTGTAAAACGACATCTAGTCACTAATACCCATATCTGAAAAGAAATCATAAAAAAAATAGATATTTAAGTCCCCAAATAAATTTAAGAATATTTTAAATCCAAATCACTAAAATAAATCATGTCTATAAAATTTTCTTGCAAATTAATAACTCTAATTCTTCTATCCAAAACTATTAAAAAAAATAATTATTGAATAATACATTTCAAATGACAATTAAGAATAATAAATGTACCAACAATTTATATTATAAAAACTAAATTATTAAAAAAGAAAAAATCATTTTCAAATATATCATTAAGATATAATTATTTATGAAAATTTAAATGAATTAAAAATCATCTGTGAGTTTTGGATAGATGGTGATTAGATGTTATGTTAACACACTCCATGATGTCAAGTCACTGGTTCAATTAGGGTCTTAGATAGATGGTGATAGGTATTATGTTAACGTACTCCATTATGTGAAATCACTGGTTCAATTAATCCTCGAAATCTATATGATATATTGGACATTTTAAAAATATAATTAAAAAAAATTACAAATTCAAAAAAATCTGGTATCTTTAAAATATATTTTAATTAAATAATATTTTTATATATTAAAAAGAAAACAAATTATATAATAGAAAAACATAGAAAAACAAGGTCAACATTGAATGAAATTTGAGTAACAAGAAAAGTCACCAAATAGCGGCAAAATGGATCTCCTTCAAGTTAATGAAACGTTAAAATGTAAATTTTACAAATATTTTTTTCCCGGGTAAAATTGAATAGTTATTTATTAGGGAAAAAAATCGGTATCAATACTAGTAAGAATTAAGCAAATAAAATTAAAATAAATAATAAAGAAATATTTATTGCGCTTGAATAGTTCAAGTAATGATGGTTTTGGAATGAAGTTTCACTGAACTAGAAATTTTGATTTGAATTTTGTAATACTCTACTTCGAAAAGTGAATAATGAATCATGTAAACTAAAAAAAAGAATCCTACAAAATTACAAAAAATAAAAATAATATCAAAACATTTATATGATTTATTTGACATGTAAAATTTTAAAATACAAAAAAGTAACTCAATTTATTGTATTACTATTATTCTAATATATAAAACAATATTCTTACTTATGCGAGATTAATCTCTTATATTATAAGATATTTTTAAATATTACATAGATTTCGTATGCCTCTTGTTTTATCAATGCCATACATTCAAAGTCTATATTAATCTAGAATATTTTTCAAAATGGAAAATAAATATAACTATTTTAAAAATAAATATCGGTTAATATTATTAAAAGTATTTTAAAATATTATGAAGTAGTTAAATCTTTACGACATTAATTAAATTAAAATTTGAAAATACTATTTTAAAATAAACATATCTATAATTACATAAAATAATAATATAACCACATAAAATAATAATATATATTACGATGTTAAAGTGAAAAAAATATTCGTATTTAAGTTACATTTACTTGAATAATGCGAAGTTTATAGGATTAAATATCATACATTTAAAATTTTAAATAATTCAATGATGCAAAGTCTTTAAAGGGATTCTAGATAGAAACATGGAACTTTAAAGGGTGAAATTTTGGGAGTTCCCATTTATCATAATAAGGGATTTTAAAATTGAGGGAAATTCTAAGGGGTTATTTACTACTGAAATCCATCCATTCTTTGCATTAATTATTCTAAAAGGATATTTGCTTAGGTCATGATATATGTTATGACCTTTAACCGAATAAAATGTTTTTTCTCTTTGAATTTTAAAATGAGAATTTTAATAATTTACATATATTTAATTAATTAATTTAGTTTCATCTAGAATGATATAATTTCATTTAATTATTTTTACATTTAACGTTTTCTGTATTTATATGATATTTTATGTATGTGTATAAATTTTGTATGTGTATATATGAATGATATGTGTATATATAAAAGTTGCGCATATAAGAAGTATGTACATATATGGAAGTTGTGCATATACGATAAATGTGCATATATAGAAGATCTGTATATACAAAAGATGTGTGTATATATGGAAACTAAGTTTATATAGAAGTTACACACAAACATAATTCACACATTTTCTATATATGTGTATCTTTTGTATCACATATCTTATGTATATGTGCAACTTTTGCATATACGCGTATAAGGAAGATATGCACATATATGGAAGTTACACATATATGGAAGATGTGGATATATATGGATGTTGAAGTTGTGCTCAATTTATGTATATGTGCATAAACATTAGATGCACATATGCAGAAGTTGCACATATCTTTCTTATATGGACAAATTCTGTACATGTGCATATCTTCCTTGTATGCACAACTTTTGCATATGTGCATATCTTCCTTATATTCACAACTTCTGTGTATGCGCAACTTTTGTATATGTGCATATCTTTTGTATATGTGCAATTTTTGTATATGTGCAACTTTTGTATATGCACATATACAAAAGTTGTGCGTAATTTCCATAATATGCATATACAATAGTCTTTATTTATGTATAGCTTCCATATATGCAAAATGTCCATATATATGCATATCTTTTGTATATGTGTAACTTCTATATATATGCCTATCCTTCGTATATGTGTAACTTACGTATATGAACATCTACTGTATATGTGCATATATGAAAGAAGTACATATATGGATCTTTTGCATATACAGAAGTTATAAAACTTCTATATATGTACATATTTTGTATCACATATCTTTTGTATATGCACAACTTTCGTATATGTTCATATACGAAAATACATATATGAAATATATGCATATACAAAACTTGCACATATACAAAGGCTATGTATATACAGACATTGAAGTTGTGCACAAATTTTGTATATGCATAACTTCTGTATATATTGTGCATATACAATAGATGCACATATACAGAAGTTGTGTACATATGGAAAATACACATATACATAATTTATGCACAACTTCAAGCCACTCTATATATGCAACTTCCATATATACGTAATTTTTGTATATGCGCAACTTCCATAGATGTGCATATACCAAAGATATACACATATAGATAAGATGCAAATATATGGAAGTTGTGTCTATGAAAAAGTTGAAGTTCTGCCTAACTTTCATATATGTGCATATATTCCATATATTAACATATCTTCTGTATATGTGCAAATTCTATCTATGTGCATATTTTCTATATATGTGTAACTTTCATATATACACATATCGAAAACTATGCATATAAAAAAGAAGTTTGCAACTTCTGTAATACACATATACAACAACCTCCATATATGCATAGCTTCCGTATGTTGATATATGGTCTTACAAAAGTTGTGCATATATGCAGGTTGTTGTATATGTGTATTACAGAAGTTGCAAACTGCTTTTGTATATGCATAATTTTCGATATGTGTATATGTGAAAGTTACGCATATATAGAAAATATGCGCATATAAAAAAGTTACGCATATACATAAAATATGTGCATGTATAGAAAATATGTGTATATATGGAATTTTTGCATAATTTCAACTTTTGTATAGGTGCAACCTCCGTATATGTGTATCTTTTATATATGCCCAAACGAATATGCACATATATGGAAGTTGAACTTATACAAAAATTGCGCATGTATAATGGTTGAAAGTTGCGGATATTTCAGATATGTGCATCTCTCATATATGTGTAACTTTCATATATCTGCATTTATGAAGCTACACATATATAGATGTTGTGCACAACTTCAACCTCCGTATATACATAGCCTATGTATATGCACATATAATAAATCTGTGCATGTACGGAAGACATATATATAGAATATGTGGATATATAAAAGTTTTGTGACTTACTTATATGCGTGTCTTCCATATATGCACAACTTATGTATATGTGTTTATTTCATATATGTGCATATTTTCCATATATGCACATATCTGGAAGTTAGACATATAAAGTAGAGGCGAATATATGGTAGATGCACATATTCGAAATATATGTGAATATACAGAAGTTACACATATATGGAGGATATGTGTATATACGAAAGTTGTGCATATACAAAATATATTGACATATATGGAAGTTGCACATAAATAGAGATTGTTGAATATGCATATTACGAAAGTTTCTCATAAATTATGTATATGCACAACATCTATATATATGCATATAAAAAAGTAGCACATGTACAAAAAATATGTTCATATACAAAAGTGTCACATATACGAAAAATATGTGCACAACTTCCATATACGCACAACTTGTGTATACGTGCATCTACTATATATGCACAAATTTCATATATGTAGTCAAGAAATTGTGCACAATGTCAACATCTACATATACATAGTCTCTGTATATGCACATATCTTCCGTATATGTGCAACTTCTACATATGCACATATCCTCTGTATATTTGAAAATTACATATTGCTTATCTCTCATATATGCACAATTTCTATATATGTACATATAAAAAAATTGTGCACAACTTCAACTTCATATATACGCAGTTTTCGTATATGCACATATCGACCGTACATGCACAAATTCTACATGTGAACATATCTCCCTTACATGTGAAACTTCCATATATGCACATATATAAAAATTTTGCATACATGGAAGATATGTCATACAAAAGATGCACAATATAAAAGTTGTGTGAATTTTGTATATTCACAACTTATGTATAAACGTACCTCTTGCATATGCACATATTTTCCATATGTGCAGATCTTCTATTTATGTACATCTATCATATATGCACAACTTTCATATATGCGCATATATGGAAGTTGCGCAACTTCCTAATATGTCAATATAATTCATATATGTACAAGTTCCATACATGCGTATATATTGAAGTTCGCATATCTTCCATATATGCACAATTTTTATATATGTGCATATAAAGAAATTGTGCACAAATGAGGTCCAAGAAGAAAGAACCTAACAAAATTCCATGATAGCTCCACTCACTTTGGCCGAGATGTAGTAAAATGTGAATTCAAATTGATGTGGGAGGCAATTTCGTGAAATTCAAGTGGGAGTGGGAGTAGCAGTTTTGTATCAATGAAGGTTGCAAAAATAAGTTGGGAAGGAATTCAATGTGTATGTCAGAAATCGGTGAGCGCAATACAATTGCTGATAAACCAAGATGGTCGTGAATTGTCTATGCCATGTATGATCATCCATCTATTGAAATGTCACATCAGATTTTAAAAAGTCGCACTATAGACTATTCTGAAAGAAATAAGCTCAATTTTTGTTAAATATTGTATACAAAATGATGTATAGGTGAAATATGGGTTGGAATTTGGATTTCTCTTTACCCATCATACAATTTTTTTTTTACGTTTTGGGTATTTAGGCTTCCCATCAAGAAACGTTATGTTAAAAGATGTTCTCATAATAAATTAACCCTTCACCAATAAATGTTTGATTAAAAAATTATCCTTCAATAACCAAAATATGAAAAAACTCAATTGTGAAGGTTTCTACAAAAAAATGTTAAACATTTGAAACTTATTGACTTAAAATATATAATTAGTCTTAAGTAAAATACAAGATGGTTATCCATTGCATATATTTAAATTATCATTTAAAACCAACAATTTGTAACTCAATTGTGGAAGTTTCAACAAAAAAAATGTTAAACATTTGAAATTTTCTTA
>APFE030825200.1:392715-445775 GCA_000404065.3 Pinus taeda | reverse complement strand
TCCTTCCCCCAACCCAGAAGATTCAAACCAACCAAGCAATCGAATAAACTATCGTATCCTATGAAAATGCATTTCGAGATTCTAAGAATTCCCTGCACTCCCCCACCGGATGAATTCTTCTTTGTCGGTCCTCTGAAGACGGGTGTGTATTCCAGAGGACCATACGGGAGCCTGGCTAGCTGGCAGGTCAAATGCATCAAAATCCTTCAAAGATGAACACCCGGAAAAATGCAAGAAACTGTCATAAGATCATCGACAAAGTGCTTGAATTTGCAGGAAATTACTTGACGAAATTTTTGCACTGCGATGACATAATTTCCCAATGTTTGATTCAAATTATTATTTTCTGCTCTACATAAGGGAAAGAACAAGGGCAGTTGAGGGGGCCCTTGGAAGCCATTCTTCATCACATCAATCCCATTCAAACCAGAAAAAATACCCAAAAATGTTAAAGCCCAAATTTTGCAAAAAGAAAAAATAAATAAAAATAAAAAGAAACCCGTGGTATTTTTTTGGGCTTTCTATATACCATCTGGAAAGTTACCGTTCCTACTCTGAATCCAGATAATGCGATCTGTAATTTAATAAGCTTATTGGCTACTGATGCTAATTAGAATTTAGCATATTTTCAGTAAAAAGAAGTTGCCCAAAAAATACCCTGTCATATGAAAAACAAAGGGGCACAAGAACGTTTGGTGTGTAAGAACGTTTTGGAAAAAGTTTCAAATGTCAAAAATATGTATTTTTCTCTTCTAGGCACGTCACTCAAAATGGGCATTGACAAATTCCAGCTGTCAAATATGTGCGAAAGCCTTATGACGTAAAAAATGCCCATCAAATTCCATCCATGGGTGAAATAAGTAACTCCACTATCATGTTATTAGTGCCTGCCATAAAGCAGTCATAACTATTATAATCAATAACTATTATAATCAATAACAACTATTATAATCAATATGTTTTGGAAAATGTAAGGGTATTAAAAAAATAGAGGTTTAAATTCAAATTAGCTAAATTTTTTGTTGTACATGAGTTTCTCGCTTTTTTCTCAGCCTATTAAACATCGTGATTGTTTTATGTTAACCAATCAAATGATTTGAGTTCTTATTTGACTCTTTCCGAAAGTTGAGGGTCATGAAACTTTGGGTTAAAATGACATTTATTGAATTTTTTTTGAAAAATTATGGGATAATTGAATAATGCTTCCATGAAACTTTGAGTTCAAATGAGATTTATTAAATTTTTTTTTTTGAAAAATTATGGGATAATTGAGTAATGTTGGGTTGAAATTAAATGTTATTAGACCATCTGCATATCTACATGTAAACTATTGATCCATTGTCAAGAGTGTTGATCTTTTGTCAAGAGGGTTGTTGATATGTTGTCAAGAGGTTGTTGTTATCACCTCGTTATCTATAAAGGTTGTCGTTATCCCCTCGCTATCTATAGACAAGCAGCTTCAGTGGGTGAGGCCACGATTAAAAATTTATACCCTCTTGTTGACAACATGGTTGATGATCTGTTGTCAAGAGGTTGTTGTTATCCTCTCATTGTCTATAGACAGGCAGCTTGAGTGAGTGAGACCATGATGACAAATTTCTACCCTCCTGTTACATGGGGCTTGTTTCCTGATCTACTACTACACGGCTTCTTGTTTTCGTTTACAATTTTCTTCCACCACTTCAAAAGAAACCCCTATATGGTAGCCTTCCACCAATCAACATTCATTGGAGTTTTGCAAAAATTGATACTGTCCTGTCGCTGTAACATTAGATTTTTGCCGAACCTGATACTGTCTTGTTGTTGGAACCTTGAGTACATACTGTCATGTTGATGTCCATGCTCTTTTGTAGCTGTATTGCTAAATAAAATGGTAAACTTATTTGTCATAATCTGATACTCTAGATTATTAGAAATCTAATACAAATTCTATACAAATTATGCTTTATATCTAATAGGTTAAAAACTACATAATCAAAATTTCCTACATTGGCTACTTCAATCTCTCTGTGTAAATGGCTTACTGTTACCATCCATAATTTTGATGCTTATTTAATTTCGGGGATGTATCCTTACAATCATAGGCTAGCTGTGATGATGATTTTTGTGTTCTATCGTTACAATCACAAGTGCCAACCAAATTTCCCTTGTGGTAAACTTCAAAGAGTGTTCTCGATGGCTATCAAAATAGGAGGGACTTTGCAATGAAATAGGCTTCTCGAATATGAAGGCTAGTAATAGATTCGTAGCAGCGAGCAATCCTAATCGAGAAATTCAAGGCAACGATGCACGCCATTAATATCAATAGGAAAATCCCCTGCCCTGCCAATTCTTTCTTTCTTGGTTCTAATGCCAGTTGATATAGGTTGATTTAGGACCTTCAGATAGACTTTTGTTCAATATTTTGGATATGTTGGATCAAATTTGATGTTGGAGAAGCCCTCTAGAAATTTCTCTTACAGTCGGCCCTAGCCACATGCTGACCAGGGAATGCTAGAACAACGGTTGATGTGAATGCTACTGATTGATGTTGCTAGACTATCTGTCTAATGCCAATGAATGAGGTACTTCTTTCACTTGGTAAACTAACCATGGAATGGGTAGGGAGCATTTAAACCCTTTACCCTACTACCCTTAGAACCAATCAAGCTGGAACGGGAGTCGGAGGTGGAGTTCCGTGCTCGACAACTTCCTTCGTGGTCATCACCACGGGTTCTGATGGGAAACACCTTCATCACGGTGCACTCGATATTGAGATTCGAATCTGGGAGGCCACTAGAGGAGAAGAAACACTCGAGATCAAGGTTCGAAACCAGGTGACCACAGGGGGATAATAACAACAACAGGGTGATGACACCATTGCTAGTTTTATAACTGACCTATGAGAAGATTGGGCAGTGGACGTGTAATGCATGCAGGTCGATTTACAAAGGTGGCCATGGTCGATTTTGTTTCATGGTATCTTTTATAAAATATAATTAATATATTTAATATTTCTAAATCTCAATTTATCAATTACTTTCCTAGGCTTTCCAAGGCCTCGATTAAATTTCTTTATGCGATCAAAGCAAACAAAAATTCCTTCTGCAATTAAACTTCTTATGCACTATGTGCTAAATATATTTTTCTTATGCAATGCTAAAATGGGTAGCTTGTTCCAGATTTAATGTTAAATAATTCGATCTAGATTTTCGATTACACCTTCCTCGATGATTGGGATATTACTTAATTTCTGAGTTTCGATTGCTCACATTCGCACTCCTCTCTCTCATCTAGACATGCCCAATTTGTTTTATGAATTTACCATTGATCAGAAGCAAGGCCAGGATTTGTTGGTGGTTTATGGCATTTCTTTCACCCCCAGACAATTGCTTAAAGTTATGAGAGAAAAATACACGCGAAGACTTTATGCAATTAGTTGCATAAACATCATTTTCTGTCACTCTGACACTCCAATAATGCAAATCTAGAATTAACCTAGTCTAACTACAAGAGTATGGTTGATCCATTCCAAGACCTTGTACTTCTTTACACCCATCTCTCGTGACTTTATGGCTTCAAAAAGTGATAAGCCTTCACCCCAAATGTAGAGACATTCTAAACCACCTACCACCTTAATGTGGCTAGGGAGCTCCTCCAATTTTCTAGGCTCCTCTAGATAATACATTTTTGACAATAAATCCACCTTTATTCTTTGGGTGCTTGCTAAGTCCCTGACAACCAATTCCCACCATTATCATGCGATAATTTTCTTGAAACTAATACCACCTACTTATTGCAAATGAACTTGATATTTTGTGCTTATGCCAATAAGTGTTTCTTTCCTTTAGACATTGTGGGTCACACCTCGTAGAATTATATTGTAGCTCTTTATATCTCGAATCTTGATCGATTGACCTTCTTACTGAATTCACTAGGATCATAACCACAAAGGTGCCATCTGCCATCTTCATCTATTTCTTCAGTTTGGATTATGCCACAAGAATCTCAGAGATATGTTTCGAAACATGATTTGCATATATGTCGCCAAAGGTAATTTTCATCCATGTTTGACCAGTAGAAACCATAGGTGTGTAAGTAAAAATCATTCTCATAAGTTATGTTTTGGGCTTCTTCATAATTGCTTAGGTTGACATCAAGTTTGGGTGCCTTCTTCTGAGCTTGCGTGTCATAGAAGGGTACAAAGATCTCATATTGATCAAAAAATGATGGAATGAGTGTTTCATAGGAGAAGGTGCTTCTTTATTGAAGATAGGAATAGGCTTTAGGAATTATCGTCTTCCATAGAATCTATAGACTATTGGTCCTATGCCTCCATAGAATTTGGTTCCTATTTTTCACAAGTAATATGTTACAAAGAAGCTAGATACTTATTTGAGAGACAGGTCACAGGAACTCATTTCCTTTTTTTAGTGAGATGCTGTGAAAAATCTTGTCTCTTAACTTGTATAGTGAAATGGCCTCAAAGGAGCATCATAGTCTCAGTCTAGGTTGGAGAAGAATAATTCCATCGCATGTCAGGATAGGAGTTCGCATAAATATTGGTGTACCAATGTCTTAGGTAGCTTGAATTCACACAAGAAACTTGAATATCTCCCTTCATTAATACCTCAAACTACTTTCATTTATGTTTGAGAATGGTTTATACAATTATGTCACAAAGAGAAAGTATGCCAAAGGAAATTTACATATTACCTTGCTTGGGGTGCCATAGAGATATACTTCGGTATTATAGGAGAATACTTTCTTATCTATAATATTTTCACACATGTGAAGGAAAAGGAATCGATTCTCCCATCGTAGATCTATGATGCAGCTTCCACTGAAGTGACCTCTTGTAAGCCAAAATTTAAATGCAAACCTTAGAACAATCTTCATCTGAGCTCATACTAGGCTTTAAAAATGACTTTGAAATAGATATTTAAGCTCGGATAACATAACCAAAATGGAATTAGAGCCTTTGATACCTACAACTTCATATTCTACTTTTGAACATATATATTTGCAGTATAAAGGAAGAATTCCTACAAAGGTTTGTACACAAACATCGATCTAACACACTTCAAGATTGTCAAAGTGATCTTGGTACTTTGTCTATCTCTCATTTGTTGGGCTTGCTTGCGATTAGGCCTCATCTTATGGAAACACTTTTAGTTCAACCTTCTTTTAGCAAGCACCTTGAAATAAACATCATTAGTAACCGAATTCTTGAATTTGCCTATAGATGGCTTCTTAAATAGGATTTAACACAGTTCTTGGAAACAGTCCAATTAGACATAAGCGAAAGTCCTTGTCTGAGATTCAATTTTGCCTTCAAGTTTCCTTTAGATGGCTTGTAAACATGATTCAATGTAGTCCTTGAAAACAGTCCAATCAATGCTAAGCGAAATACTCAATATCGTTTCCCTTTTCATTGTAAACTTTTCAATGCCCTAGACTTGGCCATATCATTTAAAGAAAAGCATATTGAGATTTCTTCCTTCAAACTTTTCTTAGTTCTAACTTATTTAAACAATGATAAGTGATGAGTATCAATCTAAGAACTGGGAACCAGATATTTGTTCCCTCTCGGACTTAAACCATATTTCAATTTCTCTTCTACATTTGCCACTTTTATAGATACTTTTCTTGCTAGATATGGAGGAGCCTTCCCCCAGTGCCCTATGGTCTTGCAGAAATTTCGTTGGTGGATTAATTAGTGATATGCATTGGGTTCAAATTTCAAATAATCAAAATTATCTTATTTGTAAAAACTCTCCCATATGAGTAATGGCACCATATTACTGCTGATATTAGCATGTACAAGGCATCTTCAATTTTAACCTTTTATAAAAATGACTATGTTGATATTGATGCCTCAATGAACTTTGGAAATTCTTAGAATTTTTTATAGGCTTCAAAGCAACTTTGGAACAATCTTCATCTGAGCTCGGACAAGACTTTAAAAATGACTTTAAAATAAATATCTAAGCTTAGACTACATTTTGTTGCTTCTCCAAATACACTAGTTTGAGAGAAATAATGAGGTTAAAGGATTTTTTTGTATAGAAAGCTTTTAAAGGAAGAAACGTTATGGAGAAGAGAAATTCCTGCCATAAGTGCATTTCAGGTCCATCAAGCAGTGTTTTAGTAGAAGTTTGAAGAGGCATCAAACCCCTTGATGGAAAACTTAGAACTGAAGATATAGTTGAACTGGGACCCAACTGTCTTCATATTCACATTTACATAGATGATATTGAATGATGAATCCTGATAGTCTTAGATACTAAATAGATCTAGAGGACCAAACAAACCCTATATTGTACCAGTGGCTTGAGCCTTGTTCCATTTTTTTTGTTCCATTTTGTTATTACAATCTTCACTTTTACTATTTGAATAGTGATAGATGTAATTATGTGATGCATCAATGTATTTATTTTAATCTCAACATTGAAAATTTTACAATGAGAAATACAATGATTCTCCTATATTTTGAATACCAAATTCCATATTGTGTAATTGCAAATTGGATCACACATGTTGTTCCTTCAATTGTATAAATATGTGATTAGATATGCATTAAGAAAAGCACATTTTTTATATTTAGAATTTGTTGAAATTTTCTATTTATTCAATCTTTAGAGTAGGGTCTTCTACGTTAGCGATCTTGACATCTCCTGAAATTTAGGGGTCCACAAATCCCAAAAACTTTGTTGAACATTAAACAACACCAAGCATAGATAATTAGATCTTTGCATCTATTTTGAGTCCTGAGATTTGCTATCCAGATTCCATATATCACAAATAAGATAGAATGCTATTGGACAAATAACTTACATTCAATTCTCACTAGGCATGCCCTAAACTTCTTGCGGCCAAGACTAGGTGGTAACATGTAAAGGCTAACATAAAGACCCACATAAAAATCACTCCAAACTCAATAGTAATTTATGATTTATCTAATCAGACACAGTTCATACTTCATAGGTACATATAAACTTCAAATGGTATCATGAACATAATAGAAATAGAAGTTCTGCTACATAATTCACTAGGATCATAACCACATAGGTGCCATCTACCATCTTGATTTGTTTCTTCATTTCAAATTATGCCAAAAGAATCTCATAGATATGTTTCCAAAGGAGATTTGCAAATATGTTGCCAAATGTGATTTTCATCAATGTTGGAGAAGTAGAAACCATAGCTATGTAAGTAATAATCATTCTCATAAGTTATGTTTTGGGCTTCTTCATAATTGCTTAGATTGACAACAAGTTCAGGTGCCTTCTTCTGAGCTTGGTTGTCATAGAAGAGTACACAAATTTCATATTCACCAGAAAAATAAAAGAATCACTTAGGGTATATGATCCTTCATCTATAAACAAAGAAACTACCATAGTGCTGAAACCTTAGTTTCATTGTTGACTGTATTCATTTATGTTAGAAAAATCGAAGATAATTTTCGTGTAGATAATTTTCGCGTAGGGGCAGAGGTCTATGACTCTCACAAAGCTACTTTCACGCAACTAGCTTCGCGCACCATGGAGCTAATTTCACACAGCTACCTTCACGCACTGCGAAACTATTTCACAAACTTGAATTTCGTGGACCTTGATTTCGCGGAGCTATTGCCGAGACTTAATAAATACACATAATGCGTTGATGACAAAAAGAAAAGTAAAAGATTGGAGCATCACAAATAAAAATTAGGATTGATTTCTAAATCTTGCAAATACATTCACATGAGATTGCGGCTCATTCAACAAGTAAGGTGTATACTGATTTACATTAACGCGGAATAACACACAGTAAAACACAGTAACTGTTGTTTTCAACCCCCCACCAAAATTTTCTCCACCATTTTCTCCCCAGAGAATTGCACTCTTTTTCTCTCTTACCCTCTTACTCTCTAACCTATAAAAATGAATTTTACATTCATAATTAAATCAACATACGATTTACATTTAATTCATGACAAAGAAATAATTAATATGATGTTGTTGTTGAGTGTGATCAGAATTGCACAGGTGTTTGTGGAGTATGGGCAATAGTTGCCGAATGAATGCTTGCCCATATCTATTTACCAGGTACATTAGATGCTTTAAATTCCTTGTTGCATTTCGGAATAGTTCGTGCCTGGCTTCAGTCCTTCTATCTTCAAAGAGAGATGCAACCTGCAAATGAAAAGTATATTGTCAAGTTGTTTATTGTAGTGGTTGGGATTATTATTTACAACACTCCCCCATAATCAGAATTTCCACCATTGATAATTCCAAAATAGTTTCTGAGATAAACAAAACTTTCGCTTGCCAATGGCTTTGTGAAAATATTAGCAAATTGTTCCTGTGACCTGTAGTGTTGCAACACAATTTCATCATTGTTAATCAACTCTCTAATAAAATGATATTTAACATCAATATGCTTGGTCCTTTTGTGGAAGAAAGAATTCTTTGACAATGAAATTGTTGAGGTGTTGTCATAGAAGATAGTTGCCGCTCCCTCTTGGTCATGACGAAGATCCCTCAACATCCTTCTCATCCAAAATGCCTCACACGCTGATGCTGTTGCTGCGACATATTCAGCTTCTTCTATTGATAGTGACACTATTGGCTACTTCTTGGAGGTCATCGACACTACCTACGCAATCACTGTTAGTGTAACCAACCAGCATGAAATCACTTATTGCTATGTACAAAATGCCATATTGTTTTGTCCCATTGACATACCTTAGAATCCTTTTCACTACATGCCAATGTGTCTCCTTGGGTGTCTCTATGAACCTTGACACCAAACTTAATACATACATTATATCCAACCTAGTGGTGGTCAAATACATCAAGCTACCTATCATGATTTTGTATAATGTCGGATTGGCATTGTTGATGCAATCTTCTTTTCTCAACTTCAACCCTATGACAGTTGGATTTGGTGTGGACTTATTGTTCTTCATTTTAAACCTCTCCAAAAATTTTGCCACATACATTACTTGAGAGATAAAAATTCCATTTTCTGTTTGCTTCACTTCTATGCCCAAAAAATATCTTAACAATCCCAAGTCAGTCATTTCAAATTCACTCTTCATGACTTGTTTGAAATTAGCGATGAGGAAATCATCACTGCTTGTAAAAATCAAATCATATACATATAAGATGACAGTGAGAATCTTACCTTCACTCTCTTTGATGTAGAGAGTAGGCTCACCATCACATTTGTTGAAACCATTATCCAACAAGTAGCATCTATTATTTTGTATCATGCATGCAGTGCTTGCTTTAATCCATAATGAGCTTTCCTCAACCAATACACTTTTCCTTCTTGGCCTTCAACCTCATAACCGGGCAATTGTCCAACATACACTTCCTCTTTTAGCACTCCATTCAAGAACACTATTTTTATGTCCATTTGATACACTGTCCATTTATGCTACACGACAATTGCCACAACTGCATGCACTGTCTCCATCCCCGCAACTGGCGCGAACTTCTCACGTAATCTCTTCCATGTTGTTGCTTGTATCCTTTGACAATTAGTCTTGCTTCGTGCCTTTCAATATTTCCTTCAATGTTTCTTTTGGCCTTATAGACCCACTTAACTCCAATGACATGTTTTCCTCTCAAAAGGCTCACTAAATCCGATGTGTCATTCCTTTCTATTACTTCCATTTCTTCCTCCATTGCCGCAACCCATTTCTCTTCTTTGGCTGCATCTCCAAAGAGGATTGGGTCATGTACATGAAAAAATAATGCAAATAACAAATTCAGACCTACGCTACTATCAAATTCATTTTGCTCATAAATTTCATTTAAATTTCTAAACTTTGGTCTTCTTGCACCCGCTGAAGATGGGCTTGACATGTCACTTGGTGTCATGCTTTGCAGTGTGCTTGGAGAAGCACTTGCTTGGCTACGCGAAACTCTCCTATTATTTGTTGATGGCATTGTTTGTTGCCTACTTTTTTGTGCTTAAATAGGAGTAAAGGGACCCACTATTGAGGAATTACTTGTTTTTGCTAATTCCTCTTTGACCTCATGTGGTATGCATGCATTGACATTCACTATATTTTCTAAACTTCCATCCCATACTTCCTCTTCTATGAACTGCACATCTCTATTGATTATGACCTTCTTGGTTCATGGATTGTAGAGCTTGTATGCCTTGGATTCATCACTGTATCCAAGAAATATGCATTTCTCCCCCTTCTTGTCCAACTTCTTCCTCAACTCATATGGGACATGTGCATAAGCCACACATCCAAAAAACCTCATGTGGGTGACACTATGTTTTCTTCCACTCCATGCATCTTCAGGAACTATGTTCTGGATGCTTTTGGTTGGACATCTATTCAAGATATATGTTGCACATGTGACAACTTCAACCCAATAGTCATTTGGAAAATGCTTTTCCTTCAACATACTCCTTGCCATCTCCATAATCGTCATATTCTTCCCTTTTGCCACACCTTTTTTTTGAGGTGTATACCTTATTGTAAATTGCTTGTGAATTACATGTTGCCATTTATGCTGCATGACAATCGCCACAACTGCGTGCACTGTCTCCATCCACACGACTAGCATGAACATCTCTGCTTAGTCTCTTCCATGCTACTGCTTGTATCCTTTGACAACTAGTCCTGCTTTGTGCCTCTCAATCTTTCCCTCAATGTTTCTTTGGGTCTGATAGACCCACTTCATTCCAATGACATGTTTTCCTTTCGGAAGGCTCACTAACTCCCATGTGTCATTCCTTTCTATTGCTTCTATTTCTTCCTCCATTGCCACAACCCATTTCTCTTCTTTGACTGCATATTGAAAGTGGATTGGGTCATCTACATGACAGAATAATGCAAATAAGGAATTCAGACCTACGCTACTATCAACTTCATCTTGCTCATAAATTTCATTTAAATTTCTGAACTTTGGTCTTCTTGTGCTTGCTGAAGATGGGCTTGACACGTCACTTGGTGTTGTGCTTCACAGTGTGCTTGGAGAAACACTTGCTTGGCTGCACGAAATTGTCATATTATTTTTTGATGGTGTTGCTTGTTGCCTGCTTTGCTGTGCTTGAATAGGAGTAGAGGGAGTCACTATTGAGGAATTACTTTCTATTGTTAATTCCTCTTTGTCCTCATGTGGTATGCATGCTTTAACATTGACTATCTTTTCTAAACTTTCATCCCATGCTTCCTCTTCTATGAACTACACATGTCTGCTAATTATGACCTTCTTGGTTGATGGATTGTAGAGCTCGTATGCCTTGGATTCATCACTGTATCTAACAAATATGCTTTTCTCCCCCTTACTGTCCAACTTCTTCCTCAACTCATCCAAGACATGTGCATAAGCCACACATCCAAAAACTCTCATGTGGGTGACACTATGTTTTCTTCCACTCCATGCGTCTTCAGGAACTATGTTCTGGATGATTTTGGTTGAAAATATATTCAAGATATATCTTGCACATGCGAGAACTTTAGCCCAATAGTCATTTGGCAAATACTTTTCCTTCAACACACTCCTTGCCATCTCCATAATCGTCCTAATCTTCCTTTCTGCCACACCATTTTGCTGAGGTGTATACCCTGTTGTAAATTGCATGTGAATTCCATGCTCTGTACAAAAACAGAGGAAATCATTTGAGATGTATTCTCCATCTTTGTCAATCCTAAGGAATTTGATGTGATGTCGGTTTTGCTTCTCAACAAGAGCCTTGTATTGTCGAAATCACTCAGACACTTCACTTTTTTGTTTTAGGAGAAAGACTCATGTATTCCTTGTGTAGTCATCTATGAAGGTCAATACATAGTGGCTGCCGCCAACTAACGGTGTCTGCATGGGTCCACATAAGTCTGAGTGGACAATCTCTAGTGGTTCCTTTGCCCTTATTGACTTTCCTGCTGGAAATGTTTCTGTATGTTGCTTGCCCAAGATACATCCTTCACATATGTTGTCTGGTATTTCTATGAGTGGTAAGCCCTCCACCATGTCTTTCCTATGCAACAAATTGAAACTCCCAAAGTTGAGGTGTCCAAATCTCAAATGCCATAACTAGTTTTCATCTTTTACCTCTGATTGAAAGTTTTCTTGTATGACATCTGCCTATTTTCGCGCAGCTTCTTGTGAGTTCATTGAGAGTTGTTCTTGTGCACCTTCTTTCTGCAAATATGATATTATTTTTAAGGGAAACATTCTATTGTTTGTCATCTAAATCTTTGTAATCAGTTGTCTTCTGAGAGGCCTATCCAGAATTTTCCATACATCATTCTTAAAGAAGAAATTGTAGCTCTTTTACATGAGTTTTCCAACGCTCATGAGGTTATGCTTCAAATCAGGGAAAAATTAAACATCTGAGATGTACTTATTCTCGCCCTTATTTGTTACGATATTAACCCTTCCTTTCCCCATGACAAAGACTTTGCTATCAGTCCCTAGTGTCACTTAAGATTTCACACTTTCATCTAGATTGGAAAACATTTCTATGTTTCCTGACATGTGGTTGTTACACCCTGAATCTAGATACCATATATCACTTTGTTTTTCTTATGCTACATTACAAGCTGAAAACATGGTATCATGGTTCCGATTTTCTCTTGTGAAATTTACACTTGGTTTATTACTAATGTCATATTGCTTCTTTCTGCATTCATTTGCATAATGACCATACTTCTTAGAGTAATGACACTGAACTTGAGATTTATCATACCTCGAACCTTGTGCTTGATTTTGGCTTGGGCCTTGCCTTGGATTTTTATTGTCGCCTCTTGCATTTGAGCTTGAAGGGTTGCTTCCTCCACCTCTTTGTGGGCTTCTTCCTCTTCCTCTAGCTTAGGATCTTCCTCTGCCTCGACCTTGACCAAATTATACTTTTGTCTTGAAGGCATGCTCCAATGAGGAGCTTACTACTCTATTCAAACTATGTTCATGAGAAATCAGTGATGCATTAAGCTCATCGATTGAGAACTATGAGAGATCCTTTGTCTCTTCTATGACCACAATAATGGCATCAAACCTTGCTGGCAAACTTCTCAACACTTTCTTAACTATTATTCTTTCCTCACGTTTCTCACCATGAGACCTGATTTGAGTAACCAACCCACTTACATGTGTAAAATGAGTCTATATTCTCAGAATCTTTCATACAAAGTGTTTCAAAGTTATCTCCTCAACATTTGCAGCTTCGATGTCTTGACCTTTTCCATGCCTTGGTAGGTTTTCTAGAGGGTGTCCCATGCTTGCTTGGACTTCGTTGCTGCTGCAACCCTTGGGAAAATACTTTCATGAACTGCTTGGAAAATTTTAAAAATGGCTTTTGAATCCTTCTTCCTATTTTCCCTTAACAAATATTTTTCTTATTGAGATAAGACATTGTATGCTTCTGCATCTGCTGGTTTTTGAAAACCGTTCTCCACCAAATCCCAAATGTCTTAAGAAGACAACAGGGCCTTCATTGTAATAACCCAATAATCATAATTTTTGCCATTAAACTGATATATTTGAGGATTAGTGAAGCCGGTGCTTGATGTTACCATTTTTTAGTGTAAAAAAAAACATTCTACCTGCTGGTAAATGTGCTAAAAACAATCTGCCCTCAAAACAATTCTCACTGCTAATAAAAACGCTTGTTTTTACACTAACAATATTTAACCTGCTCTGATACCATGTTAAAAAAATTGAAGATAATTTTCGCGGAGGGGCAGAGGTCTATGAGTCTCGCTAAGCTACTTTCGCATAGCTAGCTTCGTGCACTATGGAGCTAGCAGCTACCTTTACGCACCATGAAGCTATTTCACAGATTTGAATTTCACGGAGCTATTACAAGGACATAATAAATACACAGAATTCGCTTATGACAAAAACCAAAGTAAAAACTTGGAGCATCACAAATAAAACTTAGGATTGATTTCTAAATCTTGCCAATACATTCACATGAGAATAAGGCTTATTCACAAAGTAAAAAACTAAGGTTCAAATTCCAAGTACTGTACAGGTCATTTCAGAATGCATAAAGGAGGAGATGAGACCTCAAAATGCATTCTTGTTGCTACACTTGTGTTAGCAACCATACTTATTGTACATCTCAGAAAAGTAAATAAGAGAATCACTTAGGGTATGTGATCCTTTAGCTATAAACAAAGGTACTAACACAACGCTGAAACCTTGGATTCATCTTTGGGTGTATTCATTTAATGTGATCATGAGGTTTGTGGCATATTTTCTCGAGGGCTGAAAGCATTGTCATTTGGGGGATCCAGGGCATATTGTTTTGGTCAAGTCCATTCTTTTGTCAGAATGGAATGCAAAAAAAAATTAGTGAATCAAGTGATTTAACCTTACAATTTTAGGTACATTATGTCTATTATTTTAGTTGTTTTCTTTAGTAAGATATGTATAATAAATTTAGGATATTAGTTTTTAAGCTCCAGATCACTCTGTAGTAACTTGTTTTGGATTTATCTCTAAAGTCACTTTTCACTTTTTAGTTTTAGCTGGATTACTTTCAAGATTAATGATCCTTTTGAATTTTTTTCAAGATTAATGATCCTTTTGAATTTTTTTCAAGATTAATGATCCTTTTGAATTTTTTAAATTCTATAGTAGTTTATAAATAATCCTCTTCAAAAGGACCCTCTTCCTTATGAAGAGAAATTGGTTCGAATACATAGGTTTGCCACAGTAACATGAAAAATTCTATGGCCCCATTGTTGCTAACGTGAATGCATATTCATATGACAGCTATATATGAATGTTGGAAGGCAGTTGTTTGCCCTTATAAGAGGTTTTTGTTTTTCCTTATGTAATCCTTGAGGATTTTTCCTCTGGTTAGCTTTCTACATGTAGTTTTTCTATAATTTGGCATAACAATGGTGATACCTATGCATTTCTACTCTTCGATTTATATGGTGCTTTTTACTAATTGAACAACATTTTTGCCTTGGTGTAATTTATTCTATTTCATTACTTCTTAAGATAGTATTATATTAAATTTGTCATTTCAGGTGTTTTGAATCTTATGCAAGCTTGCCAATAGATAAAACTTCTTCGTTCTCAATCACATTTTATCCTTTATTGGTTACGTGGTTGGCATTCAACCAATAGAAAATATAAATATGGACATATGGAAGTGCCTTACATAGACTTCAACCTAAATGGAAAAATAAAAACTTCTACTAGTCTCCTCTTCTATTGCCTTTCCCCTGATCATTCTCTTGGCCCACCAGCAGCCAGCAACGGAAGAAGATGAAGATCCCTAGATCATGCATAACTAGTCATTTCTTTCCAAGCATTCAACACCTCCTGCTTTACAGAGATGCCATGCCTCTGCAGTGTTGTCTTCAATCCTTTGCCCCTCATCTAAGTGTCCTGCTACAGATTATGGATTTTTATCCTCAGAAGTCCTTACTAGGATACTGGGAGTGACCCTTATCGACCCCTCAATTGGATGCCTTGCATACTATTTCTATTGCAAATCTCATCTAAGACTCGTAATTGAAAAACAATTTGTTTTATGAACTCTTCTGCTGTGCTTCCTGCTTCATATCCTTCATGTGTACATGAAATGAACTTAACTGGGCTGTGTACTTAGTTCAGTTTCTCATGCTTTTCTCCTTGCTTTTGTTTGTTTGCTGTTTTTTATTCACTCTTACTCTGTTAATAATGCAGTTATTTGTTTCAATAATCAATTTCACAGGGTTTACTTTGCTGAGAGTTGATTTCTTAAAATTGACATTATTATCCGAAAGCACAATACAGTGTATTTGACACTGGCCAGGACTTGCTGCTTCGCAGCTCGTCTTGTTCAAATTTGAAAACCTGCTCAATATTCAAATTCAAAGTTTGATTATAACATATTAGAATTCCCATAGTTTTCATAACCATAATGAACTCGTTTGTTTTCAGCGACCATTAGGATTTTGTGGAGAAAATTATGGGCATTGTATTGATCAATTTGAATGAGGGATCATCAATTGATGCCAAATATCTAGTTTACGTGAAGAAGGCAGTGCAGAATTTCCCTGTGAGTGCAAGCAAATTGGAGGATTTAAAACTTCAGGAATTCATGAGAAGAATTTGCAGTGACACCTGAGCCAACCGACGATAGGCCGGATCTAAGAGAGTTGTTTCAGGTGTATGGGCTGGCTGTAAGTGAGTTGTTTGTGGTGGATGGCCAGGGGCGGCCCATTTGTGGGCTACTTTAGCGGGATGGGGATGGGAATGGGTCGGCTCTAATCGAGGATGAATCTGGAAATCCCTTAGTCGTGTAAGAGTGGAATAGGCAGCCGTTTTCCACTTTTATGTCGAAGGTGACATGTTTTCCTAAGGTAGGGAAGTGAAGGATGGAGTCTTAAGCCTATCATAATCACTGTGTTATAACCCGTTGTTTAGTTTAGGTTACTTAAAAAGTCAACAACTTATTACTGGTTACATGTTTACTTCATTTTTAATATATTTCAAAGAAAAGTTGTTTTATTGTTTATTTCTAAATAGTTCTTTTTATTTATATATTTTTGTAACTTTATTTCGAATAGTTTTTTTTCTTTCAATTTATTCGATGGATTGATAGGAAAAGATATATAATAGAATATTTAAAAAAATATATTATGGAAAATTGGTTTTGATAATGTGATTGGGAGATAGATAGTGTTAATTATTCCTGATGTAATAGTGAACATATAAAATAATAATTATGCACTCATTTAAAAGAATGATTTGACTTATAGAGTTTTGGATTGACAGTGAATGGGTGCATTGTTAAGGCACTCCTTGTGATAGGTCATTGGTTCAAATTCCCAATGGATGCTTGGTAGTATTATATAGAAAAAAAAATAAAAAATAATTTAACCTATTTTTATAATTATTTTGAAATCAAATTAAAAATTTTGATATTTATAATTTTATTTGAATCATTTCAAATTAAATTCTAGTGTCTATAATATTCTATACTTTGTAGATTATAAATTACACATCTTTTTTTAACCGAATACAATCTATATCTTCATTTTAATGGATTACTTGATATTAAATTATGAAACTTATCTTTTAAAAAATAAAGAATTATAATTTTCTTAAATGTTATTAGACTTTTAAATATAAAATATTATTTTTTTATATTAATTTCTAAATTCTGGTGAATATGGTAATATATTTATATTTTTTTAAATGGTATAATTTTTATAAAATAACTATAATTTTAATATTAAATTTTTAAATTTCTTAATATGGTAATAAAATTGAGCTATGGAAATGAATAAGTTTTGTCATTTAGCTGCATGTTTCAAGCACTATTCATAAATTATTTTTTTTTTCATTTAGAGTAAATTAGCTTATATATTATATTATATATATTATATATATATATATATATATTATATATTATTATATTAAATGATAAGATTTATAATAAAAAACAAATTGATGTGTGTTTTTAAAAATTATGAATTAAATATTTATTTGCAAGTTGGTTGTTTATTTTTTTGTTATATTAGGTATATGTTTCACAATTAGTTCTGTGGTATATGGGAACAATTAGTATCTTTTTTACGAGAAATGAATTATTACTAATAAAGATTAAATCAAAAGTGATAATTTAATAAAAATTGTCATTTTTATATTTATTAATTTTTTACAAATAAATTGGAAAATTTATAAGTTCCCATAAATATAGAAGAATAATAATCTATTTTATTAAATAGAAAAGTTTGTGATGAATAATACTTTATTATGCTTTATGAGATTTACTAGTGTAATCATATGATTTACTAATGTAATCATATAAATTAAATCACTCGTAAATCAAAATATTTCATTACACACTTCATGTTGCTATAACTTATTAAAAAAAAGAAATTAGGACTAAATAAAATATAATTTTACTTTAAATTATTATTGTCATTATTATTAATTATGAAAAAATAATGTATAAGTTAAAGATTTATTCATTTTAAAAACATGAAAAATGATTCTTAACTTAGATTTCTTATTAAGATCCAACTTAAGCACAAATCTAGCATGCAAACCTCTATTAGAGTCCAAAATTTGAATCCCTCTCTCTCCTTACATATATTTTGTTGTTAATTTATTTTATTTTATGTACTATATAGATAGTCTTCTATTAGGTTTAGGTTGTGTGGTTGGGAGGAATGATCAGGATCCTCTCCAACTAGTTTCAACTCCAATAAGCGACAAGATGAATTTTATTGAAATAATTAATTTATGGTTCACATTCTACATATTAAAATGTAAATACAAGTATTAATCATATTTGGAAGTAGAAAACATATACTCATAGAACTCTCTCTAAATATTATTTAAAATGTTATATATATGTGATTATTTTTTAACTATTAAAATGTTATATATATAGAGACAACTTAATATTTCTCAACTATTGAGGGTAAATAAGGTGATCGATCCCATTCTCATTAAGTTGAATTATCTCTTTACTTTGACCAGTGCTAAGAAAAAAATGGATATTGTTAACTCCAAGGAGCTTCAAAGTGAAACCATGGGTTGGCAATTCCCAAAACACCTTGGAATGAAAGAATCTGCCGACTATGTGATACTAAGAGGATTGAAAATGAAAAACACGTTCTCTTAGATTACCTGGCTCTTGTTTTGTGCTCATTTCCAAAACATATCCACACTACCAACCATGTTAACTTGTTCAGTCAACAAAACTATAGTGATGTAGGAAGATTTCTTTAGCTTCTCTTTGATCATGGAAATAAACTAATAATTGCCCCTAAAGGTGAAAAGATACACCGAAGGAACTGAGCATTAGTGAAACACTATGCTGATAATGAAACAATATAGTGGTGTACGAACATTTCTTTAGCTTCTCTTTGATCATGGAAAGAAACTAACAATTTCCCATAAAGCTACAAAGATACACCAAAGGAACTAAACATACCTATGTTGTTAGTGCAAAAATGTTGCAACAAAAGAAAAATAACAACTTAAAGGGTGGAGGATGGAGGGGAGGAAATGTGTCCACTATAGTGATGTAGGAAAATTTCTTTATCTTCTCTTTGATCATGAAAGTAAAATAAAAATTTCCCCTAAAGGTACAAAGATACACCGAAGGAATTGAACATACCTATGTTGTTAGTGAAAAAATGTTGCAACAAAGGAAATATAACAACTTAAAAGGTGGAGGATGGAGGGGAGGAAATGTGTCCACTATAGTTATGTAGGAACATTTCTTTATCTTCTCTTTGATCATGGAAATAAACTAACCATTTCCCCTAATGGTGCAAAGATACACCGAAGGAATTGAACATACCTATGTTAGTGCAAAAATATTGCAGCAAAGGAAAAATAACAACTTAAAGGGTGAAGGATGGAGGGGAGGAAATGTGTCCACTATAGTGATGTAGGACCATTTCTTTAGCTTCTCTTTGATCATGAAAATAAGCTAACAATTTACCCTAAAGGTGCAAAGATACACCAAAGGAATTGAACATACCTATGTTGTTAGTGTAAAAATGTTGCAGCAAAGGAAAAATAACAACTTAAAGGGTGGAGGATGGAGGGGAGGAAATGTGTCTAGAGTGTGGATGTCTATCTAATAAATTTTTATCAAACCACCTAGATAAATCATTTTTTCCAATTGTACCACTATGTAAAAATCTTATATACATATTATATCCAAGCTATAACATGTAAAGTAATGAGGAGAAACATTACCATAGGTCCTTGTGGGCATGATGCACAAAAAATGTAATTGCACAAAGGAAATGACTAAAGTCAATGTGTATTGATAATGAGATTAAATAAATAGCATATTTCATTGAGTGACCTTCATTTTAGGATATTTTGCAATCAACATAAAGAAGAGGTTTTGTTTTAGAATTTTAGCTATCTCCTTTTAAAAATTTTAAATTAATTTGGATCCATTTTCCTGGAGACATTAATTCTAGTTTTAAATTTAAAATTAATTTTTCTCTAGCAAAGATAGGTTGGAATTGCAAATTTATTTGGTGGAGTTTACACAAACCAAGTGTGCAAGTAAAATTTCAAGGCATTGTATCTATTTATCCATTCAAAAATACAGTTTTAAAAATGAAAAGTTACACATGCTATATGCATATATAGAACGAATATAGATCCATTTTTAAGTGGATTAAAACTCTTGAGGTGCATAATTTTTTTTCAGGTTTTGCACTCTAAAAGAGGTCCTATAGGGTATCTGTAGCGTTGTTGACTTTAAACTTTTCTTTCTTTATTTCTCATCTTTCCAGGAGTAATTACAGTTGCCTTTGCACAACTTGTGCATGTGCCACAATAACGAGTGACCATGTCAGTTAACTGTAGTTAAGAAGTATTTATGTCAAGGAGAGCATTCCTAAACAAAAAAATACCCACAAAATAATTCCCAATAAGGTATCATATTTAGTGAGACTTCTGGATTTAAGATAAGACTTTATCATATTTAGTTAAAGAAATTTTGTGTGAGAGTTATCTTAAGAATCCCCAAAACCATAATTTCTATACGATCTCGACCAAAAATTTAGATATTTTATGTTATATAAAAAAATTGGTTAGGCTATGATCTTGTTGTAAATTGGGTGAATAAAATCAGAATTAAGCCCATTTAATCTTTCAATTAAACATTTATATCATTTTACTTTTTTAGGACTTGGATAGTTCATCTGTTGCATGAACCTTCTTTTTATCATATCAATTTAATATATCTTAAAATTAAATTATCATTATTATTATTTTCAAAAAAAAAATAAAAAATAAAATAAATAAGAAATTAATTAATTTAGATATTAAAATTAATTAAATTGTTTTCTACTTATTGTGGAGTTTCTTATTTGTAAATAGGCTTTGTTATATACATAGCCATTATATGGCTTATAATATACATGTCCCAAAAGCCATACTCAATTCATGAACTGTTTATATAAAAATTTTTAATTATTAATTAAAAGGTAAAAATACATAACTACTTTGGAGATAAATCTCATCATTGATTTGTGTATACTACTATGAAATTCTAGATATTTCTGGAGGTTAATCTTACCATCACAATAATTATTAATATTAAAATAAAAATTCCCAAAACATTCCAAAATATCACACTATCTAAATAATAAATTTTTATTTTTAAAATAATGATTTTTTGTTAAATTTCTATCTTTTTAAGAAATATCTATTTTTAAAAAATATATTAATTTAATTTAATTTCCAAAGGCTTTTTATTTCAACTTAAGATGGATCAATGATTTGTTGACTTTTTAATTTTATCTTTTTAAATGAAGGTCTAGATTGATTCTCAAGGGAATATGCTCAACATATGCTTAGCCTTAATGTTTATCAACAATAAATTAAAAAAAATAGATTACTGTCACGTGGTTCCACACCGACCAATTTCCTAGGGATTTGAGATTATTCCAATTCTAATAAGTTCCTCCATCATAAGTTCCTCATTATTATTTATAGCATTCATTTATATATAAGTAAAATTTATTTAGCAAAATGATCCATTACTTTTAATAAATTTCTTCCCACCCACCAATTTCCTAGGGATTTGATATTATTCCAATTCTAATAAGTTTTTCCATGATAAGTTCCACGTTATTATTTATAACATTCATTTATATATAAGCAAATTTTATTTAGTGAAATGGTTAATTTTACAATAAGATGTGAAATTCTTTTTTTCCTAAAGTTAAGGTTGACCCATGTCATAATAGGAGAGAGACAAATGTCAAATGGAGATGAAAAATGTAGACAATTCCTAGCCTTCAAAAAGGGACACCTTCCATGTAAAATTATTAGAACATCTCAATTAATCTCTTACTTTAAGGTTCTAGAGACCTCATTGGTCTAAGTGGATGCTAATGATCATCATCATCATATTTTTTTTTTTATATACCATATACATTGTTGAGATTAAAATATTTTATCTATGATTCACTTTTTACACATTAAAATGTTAATACATGTCCCAATCATAATTCAAAGTAGAAAACATATATAAATATGACTCTCTCTTTATAATTAGATTTGTTGAATTTTTTTTAAATGATATATATATATAATATATTATATATATATAACATTTTAAAAAATAAAATGAATTCAAAATTCTCCTTCCTTATTCTTATTCTTATGAATGAATAAGAAATCTTTCTATATATAATCTATATTGATGTTTTTCTTGTTGTTATTAATATTTTTTGAATGTTATATATCAACTCCATATTAAGAATATAATAAATTAATTTACTTTATATTAACTCCATATCTACCAAGGTAAAAGTTTAAAACTAATGATTTGATATGGATCATGATTAGTTTAGTTATTAATTATAACTAAAAATTGCACTAGATGTTACAAAGAAAATGTCGTAAGGCATAGATTAGAGAAGCATTGTGACATATAAAGAACCATTGAAGAAAAAAATGAGTTTCAAAAGTAGAAGATAAAGAGAAAACACTAACATTATTTGGATTGATTATCAATAGATAGAGGGTATATACATCCCAATTTCGAACAAAACCCAAATTCCAAGAAGCCTAATACTTGTTCAACTTTGGGTTGGCCTAGACTGACTACGACATAACCTGCGTGAATGTCTTCTGTATATACTAACTTGATAATTCGAGGGTTGCACTGCACTAATAGATTTCAAAACTCTTTGAGGAGGCTTGATTCTACACTCCAAACTACACAACATGAGCTTAGAATGTGCTAAAAGAAACCGTGTAAGAAGACCTATAGTACATATGAAATAGTCCATGATTTTCTTGACTTTATCCAAGGAAAGAGCTAGTACTATTGGGTTCCTCCTAGTAATCTCCTTGAAATCATCTTCTGGGAGGCCAAAACTTGCCAAATGATTCAATTTATTTTCCAAAATGTTAGGCCCATTACTAAGCATTAAAATCTAAGATACCCATTTGAAAACTATAAATACATTAGTTTTTTATCTCGACAGGTTTCAAACATACTAGATGTTGGGGTATAAAACTTTCTCTAGATTGCTGCCAAGCAATCATAGATAGAGAATTTGAGATTGAAATAAATTAATGTTGATGCAAGTTGCAATGTATCTAAAAAACATCATTTATATGATGATAAAGTGAGTGTCAAATCGCAGTGCACTAAAGTGTAGATAATGTGCCACATTACTTTGTAGTTGGATTTTATAAAACAACTAGTCTTAAACCATGACCCTCGCAAGCCTCACTAGTCTGCCATAATCTTTAGAGCATTTTACATATTTTATTTTTGTAAGCAATAGGTTATATTGAAATTCCTGTGTTGAAGTAAGCTTCTTGGTGTATTATGGAGTTGTGAAACTTAAATTTAAATGGAGAACTTAATGGATGGTTCAGAGCATATTGGGTTAGTTTCCAGGTCAAGCCAGCAAGTTAGCGACCTAGAAACAGTCCCTAAAGCCACCCAGAGCCGAGGAATGTAAGCCTCTATAAGTTACAAGTGTAAGAAAACAAGAAACAAATAACATAGTAATTTAGTTCATGATTTAACAAATGACTGTGACATTGTGTATACAAACTCTTAAGAGACAAAGATTACAAGGAACCAGTGAAATCATAACCCATGAAAACATACTAGATGTTGGGGTACAGAGTTTTCTCTAAATTGCTGCCAAGCAATAGTAGATAGAGAATTTGAGATCAAAAGCCATTAACGTTGCGGCAACCTGCAATGTATCTAAAAAACATAGTTTATATTTTTCCATAAGAAATGTTAAGTCATTAAGATTCTGATAATAGGTGGCCTCTAGAGTAAGCTGAGCTGATTTTTCAAGCATTACAGGTTCCTATACCAATTGACCAGTCTTGTCAATATCTCAAATTTCTACTGCCATGCTCATTTTCGTTATCTGCATAGCATGTCTACAAGCGTTAATTGATCTTTCCTGCACATTCAATATTAATTCAGTAGACCATTGCTTAAGAGGTGGCTTCTAATCCATGTTGATATGTGAAGTGCCCAAGAAAAGAAGAATGATGGATACTTTCCTTCATTATACTTTTAGACTTCATTATAAAACTAAATACATCGCGAAGGTAAAATTCATTTTCCAATAGGTTCTAATATGCTTAGGCATGAGTTGTTTCATGATAAAAATTTTAAGACCTGTAATAGCTCACCTTGTGGAAATGTAGAGTTTCTATTGAAGTATAAATTGTTCACTGCGTCAATTTTACGTAAATTAACAATGACACATTTGTCAAATTTGTTTGACTCTGTTGAAAATGAAAATTTCAGATCCTAGAAATTTTGGAGGGAAAAAATATTAGTGCCAAGTTCTTTTAGCTTTCTCTTCCAACAACACATTATTTCAATTGTGCTTGTTAACTTAAATTTTTCTCAGGCATTTCCCTTTGGTAAGCACATGAGTAGTCTGAGACTTTTTTTAAATCAATGGAGAATTTAACACTGTGTGTTGAAAACTTCATTGTCATTTCCTAACAATTGCATTCCATCTAGATTACTCACCTGTAAACCCCAAAATTACTAGTTAGGAGGGTTATCATTAATGTGAACCAAAGGTCCTAAATGATTCTGCACCTGCTCACACATATATAAAAAAATGCACTCTGATTTGCGAGTATTATTGTGTCATATTAATAAGTTGATTAGTGTCTATATTTAAAAAGAGGTTTGTTTTTGTTAAATCAATATGGTTATTGAGAGATTACGGATTAATTTTTAAGTCAGCTCAGTGGTTGAGTCTTTTTGGATGAATCTTGCCAAAGATACATAAGTTTCTAATATAAAAATGTTTCAAACATACTCGATGTTTGGGTACAGATTTTTCTCTAGATTGTTGCCCAACAATATTAGATAGAGAATTTGAGATTGAAATCCATTAATGTTGTTGTAACTTTCAATGTATCTAAAAAACATTGTTTATATTTTTCCATAAGGAATGCTAAGTCATTAAGATTCTGATAATAGGTGGCCTCTAGAGTAAGTTGAGTTGATTTTTCAAGCATTATAGGTTCCTCTACCAATCGACCAGTCTTGTCACTATCTCAAATGTGTTCTGTCATGCTCATTTTCGCTATCTGCGTAGCATGTCTACAAACATCAATTTCTCTTTCCTACACATTCAATAGTAGTTGAGTAGACTGTTTTTGAAGAGGTGGCTTCTAATCCATGTTGATCTATGGAGTGCCCAGTAAAAGAAGAATGAGGGATATTTTCCCTCATTATACTTTAGACTTCATTACAAAACTAAAGCCATCGCAAATGTAAGATTCATTTTTCAACAGGTTCTAATCATAGTTACCAAATCCGGCCGAATCGGCTTGAAGAATTCGAAAATTCGGCAATTCGGTCCGATTCGGCCATTAATACGCTGAAGATCGGTTCGGACACATTACAGTCTGTCAAATTTATTTTTTAAATTTTCTTTGATTTGTGTTTTTCAAGAAGTTGTACTCCAATTTTTGTGAGTTAGTTTCGTGATACAGTTCTAGAATATTGAACTTTTTAAACTTAATTTGATTTGTGTTTTTCAATAAATCGTACTCCAATTTTTGTGAGTTAGTTTCGTCATACAATTGTAGAATATTGAACCTTTTAAACTTAATTCTTCCTGCTGGTCGAGGGATCCACTTAGACAGTTAGACAATATTTAAGATAGAAGGGTAGTAACTTTTACCTGTTATTAATTTTATTAATTTTTACATTGTTTGTTTACTATATAAAAACTAAATAAATAGTTGTTATATTAGAATTTCATTTTTACAATAACATATTTTTTTGTCTTTTCCTTTTTTTTTTTAATTTCTCATTTTCACAATAAAATAATTTTTTTGTTTATTTTTTTTTTAATTTTAATTTCTTTCATATAATATTTTGGTTAGTAAGTAATGAAAATGGAATTATTTATTCATAATAAAATTGGTTGTAATTTAGTTATTTGGTTTTAAGAAATTTGTAAGGAAAATATATTATATAGTTTCTAAATCTTTTAAACAATTAGCAAAATAGCAAGATAGTTCTAATTTGATGATTCTTGATATTTCTAATTTGATGCTTTTTTATCTATACTTTATTCAGTTAGTAATTAGGAATTTTTAGAAATATTTATTATTAAAAATTACAGCTTTAGTTACTATCTTTTGATTGACCAAGAAGAGTTGTTTCTACTAATTTCCATATCTTATTCACTTCCATTTGAAAATTTCGGAAAACAACAAGAATTCTAATTTGATAATTTTTGATAATTCTAATTTGATGATTTTTTTATCTATATTTTATTTTAGTAATTAGAAAATTGCCTAAATATTTATCATTAAAAACTACAACATTAGTTACTATCTTTTGATTGACCAATCAACAATTTTAAAGGTGTGGTTTTATTAATGTTAAAGAGTTTGTTTTGACCATTGTATCTTATTCACTTCCATTACCGAGGAATAGTTTCTACTACTTCAATATCTCATTCACTTCCATTAAAAAGGAATTGTTTCTACTAATTTCAATGTCTAATTTTATTTGCAATTCTATAATATAATTCATAATTGTTAATTTAAATTATTCAAAATTTAAAGAAAAATATTATTAATAATAATGTAAGATGTATATTCGCGAATTTTTTTCGTATTATATTTTAGGGAGTCGAATTTTTTTCGTTTCGAATCGAATTCGTATTGGAATTCGAATTCGAACTTGGTAACTATGGATTAATGGCCATGTTGAGAATATGGGATCTTGACGTAATATAGATCAAGATCATGGTTTCTAACGATCATATTAATTATTTCCGACGATTTAAGCTCTCAATGGTCTGTTTTATATCTATCAAAATATATTTGTATCGACCGTACATCACTGATAATCAAGACGTGGACGAAGGTTCACTGATCTTGATTGATGGAATATATGGTGCATATGCAAGAGTCGCTCGTTTGATGGTATTCTCAGCAAATCAGTGGGTACACTAAATCAGTGGTTGCGAGGAGAGTAAAACAACGTTCATTTTTAATTGGATTATAAATTTTGAAATATACCGAAAATTGGATCGCTGTTGGTGAAGTGAACATTTTTATTTAACTGGTGTTAATTAGATGTGCAGAATACAATTGAATTATGCTAAAGTTTGAATTAATATATTAGTTACAAGAAGTTAAACTGACAATTAAATTAATTCGACAGATAGTAACGATGTAAACTGTTTGTCCTTGCTAATATCCCTCGAATTCCAGGCCATTTTCAAAATTTACCATCAAAATAACAGTAAGTTCAGGATACTTACTCTGGGCGATGTCAGCATTCCTGATTTAAACTAATAAAATTAACGACGAGAAATTGATGATGATGATGATGATGATGGTTAACGTCCACTGAGACCAAATTGGTCTATCGGACCTATACTTTCTTAATTTCTAATCGTCTAGCTCCTTGTCTTTCTTGGCGAGATTGGTGATGTAGCTTTCTTTTTCTTCTCTACAGTCTTCCAACTTTCTTTATCTTGCATCTCCTTCATCTCTTCTGGTTCTTGGGACATTGGTGTCTTAACTTCGCGATCTATTTTGTTCGTCCTTTTGGAGATAGTCGGAGAAGAAGTTTGGTCTAGGAGATCTGTTTTGCTGTTAAATGAAGATTTATTTTCCGCGTTATTCGAAACCGCATAACTGTCGATGCTTGAGGGTTGTTAAGTTCACCTTTTTGTTGTGGGGCGGCGGCTTTTCCCCTGCTCGTCTTGAGAATGTTTTCTATCTTGCCCGATTGCTGTGATTCGAGTTTTCTCGAGAGTATTCTTCTTGGATGACAGTGTAGTGTTCTTTTTGTGCTCCTTCCCACCATGTAGATCTGTGGTGATTTTTTCTAGCAGAATTTCTCTGGGAAGCTTTTGGGCAATTTTTGACAAGGTGGCCTGTCTCAAAAACTAACCATAAGAGTAATTGACATATGTACATTTTTTCGTAGCAATATCATAATGTCCCTAATGTATCATATCTACTTTGAAAAAGTCAGCGTTCCTTGTGTAAAGGATAGGCCCCTTGCGGGTGCAATTCCTTGCAAAAGTGTAGCTACCCCAGTTAAGACAAGAGTTGATATGAATATGTCCATAATTATGTGAAGATGTTTGATAGACTATAACGAAAATTTGGGGATGTAATTGCTTTATATTTTCGGGAACGGTCAGCTTATATGTGGTTATTGATAAACGAGAATCTATTGTATTTCAGCAAATGGATCAGTAGTAGTAGTTAAGGTATCTGTACATAAATTATTTTTCATGGTAAATATTGAAAGTTTGTGTTAATTATAACTATTTTGGATTGTTAAAATGAATGATTGTTATTTTTTAAATTCATATTCAAGTTTTGTAAGTAATGTGTCAAGATTATGTAGTCTATTTAATTCTTATAGATAGAAAGTATGATGAGTCACTTCCATTCGATTTTTACATAGAAGTGTTAAATTAATGTTCTTATATAGTATTATAGAAGTGTTGAATTAATGTTCTTATATAGTATTATATTTTATGATTTTTTTAATAAATTGTTTATTATATAAAAAATTATATTGAAATTTTATAAAGTTTATTTTATATATTTTTCGAGTACGTGGTAGAAACATTTTATGAATTTATGGCAGTTTAAAGGTGATTGTTTTATGGTTATGGGAAAATTTTAAGGATATAAATTTATTTTTAAATTTTTAGAAATTTTGGTGAATTAAATGACATGAAATTATAAAATGTTGGTAATTTTTTTTTGTAAAAATATTTAAATTTTTTAATGAGGGATATTTATCTTAGAGTTTAGAAATTTTGGCAAATTTTTTTTTTAGAGAAAAATTATGAATATTAGCCCACTTACAAATATTAGCCCCTAAAATTTTCCCTACTGCACATAATATTTCATAAAATGTTTGTAACAATGGAGAAAAATAGTCACAATAAAAAAGAACATATATATGAAGGATGATAAAATAAAAATAATAACTTAGATTAAATTGAATTTTAAATTCAATTTAATTTTTATGCATTTTTTATTTATTATAATTAATAATTAGTATGGATTGAATTGAATAGCCTTTGTTTATTATAATTAAATAAAATATTATTTAAGTTTTATTTAAATGGATAAGGGTAGCTATTATTTTGTGTGTTTAAGTTTAATTTTACAAATAACATAGCTAAATTTGAATAATAATGTAAAATTGGTATGTATATTTTATTTATTATCAATAACAATAAGTATTAGTTGAATTTAGTTTATTTATTGTATTTTTTGTATGGATAAAATAGAAGAAATAGATGCCCTAAGGGTATAGAATAGTTGATGTATTAAGGAATTTCCTGTATAATGGTCACTAGTTGGAAACTTAGTGTGTGTCTTACCTTCCTAATCCTTAACTAGTGGTTATAATGGTACATGTTGGAATCCACCCCAAACGGTTATAATGGCACATGTTGGAATCCACCCCAAGTCACAATAGTACATAAGAGGAATCAATCCATAATACTTCTATAAAACTTAAATTTTCATGAGAGCCACCACTAGGTTAAAAAATCATTAGACACTTTGAGGTAGTGGTGAAATATGTGGTTGCAACCTGATCAGGTGATAAGTATTTAGCTCAAAAATAAAAGTACTCAGAATCGCTTAAACACTGAACAACCGCGTCTGTCTCGGAGATAAGATCCCAATGCAACTCGTTTCACTCAAAACGAAGTTTGTATGTGAAGATAGGGATTTCTGCCCACTTTGCTAAACAGAGGAATTTTGCAAAAGAAGAGTACAATCATTGCCCAGTCAGCAGTCTATACTGTTGATGCAATAGGTGAATGTGTAGGTCAAAATTTTGGTCAATAGGCATTGATGTCACACTAAGTGGCACATTTTGATTGGTCCACAGTTTGATGAGTTGGCATTTTTTTATTTGACGGGGAAGGATCAATGAGAAGAGGACATGTGGCAAGCCCAAAGGCCACCATGTGTCTCTCCCTAAGGGCCTATCAGAATCGACGCGCAGTAACACAAGTTTATTTGGCAGGGTAATAGAGTCGAACTCGCGACCTTTCCCACACAAGCCCAGAGCCTTACCACTACATCGCACCAATGTTTCTTAACATACAATGGGCACATTTTGTATTTAATGAGATAGCACATAGCAGTTGGGGGAGGAGAGGGTCAGCGCCCTTCACATATGACCGGCACCACAAAACCCAGAGCCGGTGCTTAGTGCTAACCACACGCTTAACACGCTAACTGGATATTAACGTTAGTTAAACCCTCTTTATCCATTAATTAAGTGTGGATTAACTTGGCGGCGGTTCTAATAGATCTGAAAAACTGACATTGCTCCATTTTTGGCAGGGTTAACTACTGTTTCTCCAGATTTGGTGGAGTTTTCCTGAGGAAAATTGAAGGGGCCATAAATTTTACATTTTTCAACCAATTTTGGCTTAGAAAGAGTCATTCCTGGATTTTTTATATGTTCTGGGAACATTGAAGCAGGTTTGAAGAGCAGTAGAGCATTGTAAACATCAATTTTTTCCATTTTGAGCTAATACAGAGGCCTAAGCCATGGAAGCTAGACTAAGGAGATGTAACCCAAGAGGGGTGAACTCCTTCATCAGAACACTATGTTAAGTGTTCATTTTGATGGTTTGTTGTATATTTGTTTGTTGTTCAAAAATTTATTTACATGCTATTTTGCTCATAAATTTGACATAAAACTTGATAAATTTACCTGTTACATTCACAAACACCATAAGAAAACCTATGCACATGAAGCAAACGATGAACAATTGTTTTTAATTTTGAAGTTGAAATTAGCACATCAAAACTAACATTCAACAACATATCAAGTTGGTATCATAACAAATATTATTTGCTTGATTGCTTGAGTTTTGTGCAAGTAGGGTTTTAATGGTTGCAAATTTGTGATGCTTACAAGGTTAAAGTTGTAGAGAGGAGAAGCGAAACTATTGGTTGCAAATGCTGAGGTGATTCTCAGAAGAAGGAGAGCCACAAAGCCACAATCTCCATTCAAAGTTTCAATCCCAACTACACTTGAAGCACCTCAAGTTTTACATTAAGTTGAGATGGAGGACGTACAAGAAGCACTAGAAGGTGAGCTTGAATCCAAAGCCATCATAACTGGAGCAAGAGAGTCTGAAGGTCTTTCAAAAGAGGAAGCATTCAAGAAAGATTTCTATGATTTAACTGACATGGTTAAAGTCCTCTATGAAGAGAGGAATACTAGAATGGATGGAGATAGTTCTAAGTCCCCACATGCAGAGGAAGCTCAAAAGATAACAAACATGAAAAGAAGGATTCAAAGGGTAATGGAGGAAAGCCTCCTGCATCTCCACCATCTTCATCATCTTTCTCATCATCTTCATCATCCTCATCATCACAAACAACATTATCTTCCACTTCCACTACAAAAACTGTTCATACTCATTCACAAACCCCAAAAGGAAAAACTCCCTTACTCAATTTGGACATTAAGTTTGAACTTCCCATGTACAATGGTGAGGTAGATGCAGAGAAGTTAGACAATTGGATTAAAAAATTGGAGGTTTATTGTAGAAGTCAGAACCTTCAAGAAGATGACATAAAGATCTAGTTGGCTGCATTGAGGCTAGAAGGAGAAGCACTAGTTTGGTTTGAAGCCAAGACTCAAGAGGAAATGTGAATTCATGGTAAGATATCCATTTCTTGGGTTAAATTTGTTTCTTCAATTAAAAGACAATTTTATCCTTTAGCCTACATGCAAAAGGCCATTCTGAGTTGGAAAAAATTTAGTTAACTCAAGGGCCAAACAGTTCAAGAATATACCCAAGAGTTTAGGAAAAGGGCTTTGTTGTTAGGAGTAAACTTGAATTCCCATGATACTCTCTTGAAGTATATTGGGGGTTTGCATTCCTACTTATAACACACTATCCTTATGTTCAATCCAACCAATTTAGATGAGGTATGTGTGCAAGCTATGCATCTTGAAGCAATAGGAAAGAACATTCAGGAAGAGGGTAGTAAGAAGAAGCCATTTAAGGGTAAGGAAAAAGAGAAGGGTGGAAAATGGAAAGGAAAGAAGAATGCAAGTGTAAAGAAAGAATGGGAGAAAATTACATGCAAACATTGTTCAAAAGAGGGGCATGATGAAGCCCATTGTTGGAAACTACATCCCGAACTAAGGCCTAAGGAACCAAACAATAAGGAGAAACAAAAGACGACCGCTACCACAAAACATGATATTGGATCTGTTTACGATGATGAGATCAAGATTTCAACCATGATCACAAAGGGAAAGGAAGCTATAGAAAGCACTATTTCCTCACTTAGTCACAACAACACTTCAAATGAAGAATCAAGGATAGAGTTGTTCCATGTAAGGGTAGTCTCAAACCATACAAAGATTGATGCATTATTTGATAGTGGGTCACAATCGAACTTAATTTCAAAAGACTTGGTCAAAAATCTTAACCTTGAAACTGTACCTCAACATAAGCCATATCCTTTGGGTTGGATAGTCAATAATACAAAATTATGGTTAAACACATACATGGCGGTGACATAATATTAAAGATGGGAATGAGAGTATATCTATTATTAACAAATGATCTACATTTATAGTACATTCACATGACCTTTGGTTTCATATTCCAAGGCCTCTTGGACTTCCTTAGACTATTCAGCTTCCACACCAACCCTTAAAGGATTAGGTGTCCAACATTCCCCCCCTAATCCAAAGGGTTATGTATGAGTCCAAGAAGAGACCTGTAATACAAAACATGCAAAAAATGCATGGCAACACTATGCTGAATGTGCTCTCTCAAATGTTGGTATAAGGGAGGTGGTTTAAGGATGACCACTAACATTGGAACGCTTAGTGCAGTTCTGAGAACTCTTCCAAGTTTGGCATGAAGCTCAGGTCTTCTGCTAGAGGAAGTGATCCTAATGTTTTGAAGAGGGAAACCTTCAACCATGAAAGGGAGGTCTCACCCCACATAAGAAGGGAGAACCTCAACTTGAAAAGGGAGGTCTCAACTTGTGATGGTTTAAGTATGACCAACAACTCTGGAATGCCTAATGCAATTCCTGGAACTCTTCCAAAACTAGCAAGAAGATGAAGTCTTCTCCTAGAGGAAGTGTCTCCAATTCTTTGAAGAGTTATCACCAACTGAGGGCATGCTCAGGGGCATACTTGTCTCTAGCTACAACTCTAAATCTGGTATGGCAAGTTGTGGCTCAGGCTCGCTTGACGTGGCTTTGAAACTTGTAGATGACCATCACTTTCCCCCCTATCAGATACAAGGTGAGATGATGGAGAAAATTCAATTGTAAGACTGTTCGATACTCTAGAACAAGTTCTGACATATGACTGGAATATCTTCTTGGCTGTTGATGCCCATTGCCTGAAGTGATCCATCCAAGATGAATCTTCGTTCTTGCAGGAGGTTTGTTTATGAAGCATCTGTTTGAAGAATGACTGGTTTTATGACAATGCTTACATGGATGAAGATAAAAACAATGATCTTTCATATGGCCAACTCGGTCACAGTGTTGGCATTTAACAACTTCTTGTTGTTGCTATGGAAGAGGATCATAATCTGGAACAACTAAAGGTGAACTGTCATGAAGGAATCCAACATTCTCAAAATGGATGGGATTTGAGTAATCTGGAATATGAAAGGAAACGTCCTTGTCATATCCAAGACCAGTTCTGTGCTTATTATGGGCAAGCTCTTCCCAAGGCCCGATGACCGACTTGGGAAGTGCAGATTGAATTTATGCATCTGCATGTACAATTGTTGCTTCATTGGGTATTAAATCTGAATTAACTTCAACAATATTGACTTGCTACTGATGGGAGTTTATCTCAATGTTCTGAACAGAATGGTGCTTATGATGTTGTAGCTCTTCTTGTTGTAGTTTTGTCTCAAGCTGCAAAAAATCAATATTCTCCTATACATTTTGGAGACAAATGTTAATATTGGAAAGAGAGGTTTTTTTGATTTTAACCATCTTATCAATAATGGAATGTATTAAATTATTTAGTAGTTTCAATACATCATCCATTTGATCCATTTCAAACCAATATAATCAGAGAAATGATGTTATCTTCAACCACAAATTCACCTATAAAATGATAAATATATGCAACTATTAGATGAGTAGCGGGGTGCCAATATCACCAAGTCACTGTAGCAGACAACCCATTACTAATTTCAACGCAGCAAATGATGATTCAATGCACTTACTTCTCAAATTACTCATACTATGCAAAATAAGAGCCAATCTTCTACTTTCTTTGCAAATGAGATTTGTCTAATAGTTCTGGAGCCTACTTACAAAACATCTTTTCATTCAAGATTCACAGATGCAATCATCTTTATAACTAAGTATGCACAAATCTGACACACACAAAATTCAGCATTGATAATCTGAGTAATAGCATCTACAATAGACAGAGTTTTGGAACCCAATCTCGTTAGCTCATCAAAGCTATCTCTGATTGAAGAGTAGCTATGTCCAACAACATGTACTCACGGCATAAGAATTCATCAGTGCACAAAGCTTTCGCGGGAGTATACATGGTCTTCACAAGTCAAGGTTTAATGCTCCTTTAATAAACACTATGCGGAAACATTTCATTTAACTATCCAAAGTCTAGAACTTTATAAACCTTTGAGCGGAACCTTATAAATCCTTCATAATATTTGGTTAATTCTTATTACCCGCGCATATTAACCATACCATGGATTTTATACTTTGGTTGAAAGTCAACTTAAACAATAATACATTAATCCTTCTTATTTCCCATATAATAGAAATATTTCATAAACCACACTTAAACCTTACCTTTCTTCCATTCCACAAACCTTTCCACATTTATTAATGCTCTCCTTAGCGCATTAAATCTCCGTCATCGATCTCATTCCTCAATCTGATGGTTATCACGCAATAACTTGCACCACCTAGCCTGGTCAATCTCCACCATTTATTTCTCCTACCTCAATCCAATGGTGATCATGCCATATCGCGCGATAACAAGCACGATAGTTAATACTCTGAAAGCATGCGGGAAAATTTGTTTTGGGTGTGCTACATGTCAACCCCTTAGGTTAATCTCGTGAATTTGTAAAATACCGTTTACCATTTTGAGACCACATGAGATACTACTTATTTCTTTCGTAGATCGCTACGTTATTTTGTTGTCACGTGGCTTAATCTGATCCCTCCACTTCTTGACTTTATTTTGCACGATAAGATCTCTGTCGATCCTATTCTATCAATCCTGTCCATTGATTTGGCTGATTTGACGGATCCCATTCTTTGTTGTTTAATTATTTCTACGTCATTGATCTTCCATGTGCAACTTGACTTTGCCTCATTTTTACTTGTATACGGTGCCACTCTACTACCTCTCCCCTGTCCACCAAAGGTAGTTTGTCCAAATCCTAGGCTGCCAAATGTTGGAGTTGTTGACCGAGCTCCAAAAGCCGAACTCTGACCAAAAGGAGATGGAGTTCTTCCAAATGTTGTGTTGCTCCCAAAAGTTGGAGTACATGCTGCACCAAATGGAGTAGATGTTGAAGCCAAACTACGTTATATATATACCAATGTTATACATTATATATGGAGACAACATTCTGACTGGATGGAGAGCGGTAGCATTTGGTGGTAATAATTGTGCATATAGCGTTGAAAGAGCCGCCGGTGGAGGCAAAGAATCCAGAGATGGAATTGAGGAATGCCAAGAGTCATTTGCAGTGGGAGGAGGTATGGTAATGTGGAGAAATGGTATGGCATTAAATGAATATATTGCAATTGCAATCACTATGCATATCTATGGTAATAAATATGCATACACAATGTTTATACACATCACTTCATCACAACATAATACAAATCAACTTATGAGTAATAACATACCAACTGCAATAACATACCAAATGGCGTGCCAGTTTTGGTTTCAATGCACAACATTCAACCTCCAGCACAAATCTAGCTGAGAAAGATCAGCCAGATAGTGTGCAGTATGAAATAGGCATCCACACAATAATAGTAGTTCTATCCACATCATGTTATTTTCCTATGAGGGTCCTGCTTGTTTGACCAATCACTGTCAGTCCCTTGTTGACTTCTCCTTTTATCAAGTGCTTCAATCCATGCCGTTGATCTCACTTCTCCAGATCAAATGGATATCACAACGTCCACTCACCAACTAACCCAGACGATCTCCACCATCGATGGGACCCATCCAATCGAATGGATGTCACGCAATCTCACGTCAAATCTTGCATGACCGATGGTCAAGAGCGCACAAGAAAAGTGGTTTTCTCATGCTGTGTGTCGCCCGCTAAGATTAATCACGTGAAATTTAGGAATACCATTTCCAGTCTTTAGGGAGCACGAGATACCGCTTACCACTTACTGAATACTACCCATGTGCTTAATTCATGTTTTAATAAAGACGCTTAAGCTCAATATTAATCATTAATATTAATCAACTATGATATTCAATAAAATGGAAATTACAGAACCTTGGCCCTCTCAGCTCGATTACAACAGTTTGTCTGATCTTTTTAGTCCCTTTGGTATTTATATAATTGACCTATGTAGTTGTGAGATAATTACAGTGAAATTACTGAGAACCCTTACCATTTGTTTTATCGCTCCCATTTCCTTTGCCCAGCGCGTTCCCCTCATTCCTTCTATAGCAATGTTGAATATCATTTCTTTCCTCAAAGCAAAGATGTCAAAATTCTTCTCCTTCTAGTGCTAGGAGGAGTGTTGTCACCATTTCTCATGGTCATGGCTGCAACGATTCATTCTTAGCTGAGATTGGCATTCCACTAATATTATGGTGATATCCAGCATTCTTTTGCTTCCAAGAATTGACATTTCTTCTTCCCGTGCAACTTTTCTTCTTCTCCAACAGGCATTGAAAATGGTTTTGGTGGAATTTAGCGGTTGAATATAGAAGGCTTCATGGTTTTGTCTCAAAATTATGGAATATTATGGAGTACGAAGCATAGGTTTTACAATGCAGTGAATGAGACTAGGCATTAGAATGTAGTGAATGAATTAATCATCTTAAATAACCTGCAAAGAATGGAATAATGGTAGAGGTTGTAGCTATAATTTAGCTGAGAAAATATTCATGAAATGTAGAACTGATGGCAGAAATGACCTACATAGAAAGGCCATCAAACAGGTGGCTCAAATATGAGTAGGGCAGGAGTACGCATGCTCTAATACCATGTTAAACACATACATGGCAGCAACAGAATATTAAAGATAGGCATGAGAGTATATCTATTATTAACAAATGATATACATTTATAGTACATTCACATGACCTTTGGTTTCATATTCCAAGGTCTCTTGGACTTCCTTAGACTATTAAGCTTCCACACCAACCCTTAGAGGATTAGGTGTCCAAGATTTATAGGTTACAAGGAAATGCTTATTCAGGTTTTCCATTATTGCAAAATTCATTGATGAAGTTGAGTTAGATGTAGTTCCACTTGACATCTCATGAATTATTTTGGGAAACCCATATTTGTATGATAGGAAAGAGGTATTTTATCACCATGAGAACAAATATCAATTTCTCAAGGATGGAGTGGAGTGTATTGTGAGAACCCATCAAAAAAAGTTAAACATTTATTTGGTTAATGCAGGGAAGATGAAGAGACTAGTAAATGCAAGTAAAAATTTTGTGCTTCTCATGATCAAGAAAAAGAATGATATAGATTATGAATCTTTTGAATGTTGTGATGATAAGTTAAAATATGATTTGTTTAATGTGGTAAGGAAGCATGGCAAGATGTTTTAGGAACCAAAGGGGTTACCTCCCAAGTGGGTAATTTAGCATGAGATACAGCTGAAGCAGGATGTTCCACTTCCAAACATTGGCATGTATCGCATGTCGATCATGGACAGCATGGAAATCAAGAAGCAAATTCAAGAATTGTTGAACAAAGGTATCATATTCCCATCTACTTCACCATGTGGTTCACCAATTGTCTTGGTGCCAAAGAAGGATGAGAATTGGTGCATGTGTGTGGATTTATGTGCACTAAATAAGATAACGGTAAAGAATCATTATCCACTCCCATGAATTGATGATTTGCTTGATCAATTGAGGTATAAAAATTACTTCAATAAGTTAGACTTATGAAGTGGTTATCATTGAGTTAGAATAGCTAAAGAGGACATTTGGAAAACTGCATTTAAAACTAAACAATGATTGTTTGAGTGGCTTGTTATGCCTTTCGGTCTTACCAATGCTCCAAATAATTTGATGATAGTTATGAATGATGTATTGAGACGATTTCTAGATGATTTTGTCATTGTTTACTTAGATGATATTCTCATATTCAGCAATTCCATAGATGAACATGTCATGCATGTGAACAAAGTACTTGATGTCTTGAGAAAATAACATTTATTTTTAAAGATGTCAAAGTGTGAATTTGGCATGACTTCTTTATTGTATTTGGGACACATTATTGGACGAGGTGAGGAGATAAAGATAGACCCCTCTAAGGTTGAGGTCATTGTGAATTGGCCCAAGCCCAATACAGTTACATACGTAAGAAGCTTTCTAGGGACAATACAATATTGGAGGAAATTTATTGCTAATTTTTCTTCCATTGTAGCTCCACTACATGCATTAACTAGTGTCAAGAAAATCTTCCATTGGGGAGATGTACAATAAAAAGCATTTGATTCTTTAAAACAAAAGATCATTTCAGCACTAGTATTGGCTCTTTGGGATCTTAACATCCATTTGACATTCAAACAGATGGTAGTGATTATGCCATGGGAGCAGTTCTCATGTAGCATGGGAAGCCCATTTCATTTCATTATGAAATTTTTAATGGTGATGTGACTAAATATCCCACTTATAACAAAGAAATTTACACGTTGGTACAAAGTTTTAAAAAATAGAAAGACTACTTGATGGGGAAGGAGACCATTATCCATACTGACAATCAATCGTTGTTGTACTTACATTCATAGTCAAAGTTGCAGCAATAACGACACTTCAGATGGATGGGTTTTCTACAACAGTTCCATTTGGTTATCAAGTACAAAAAGGGAATCTATAATAAGGTAGCTGATATGCTTTCTAGGCCTATTGTAAATTCATCTATTATACTCAAGCACAATTCTGTTTTACATGAAAGTTATGATAATGATAATGACTTTCAAGATGTGTATGCAAGCTTGAGGCAAGGAAACCAAATTGAAGAGTTATATTACCATGTACATAACAGTTTGTTGTATCACTTGGGCAAGTTATGTATTCCACAGGGAGAAAGAAACAATATCATAAGGGAGGTGCACACTTCATTGATTGCTAGAAATTTTGGTCTAGGCAAGACATTGGTGAATCTCCAAAGGTATTGTTATTGGCCATGCATGTTCGATAATTTATCTAGTTCCATTAGAGGATGTTCTTTGTGTGCAATAAGTAAACCTAACAACAGGAAACTAGGATTGTACACTCCACTTTTGGTACCTTCACGTCCATGGGAGAGTATCTCAATGGATTTTGTAGGAGGTCTTCCATTGTCAAGGAAAGGTCATGATTACTTGTATGGTGTATTATAATGCCATGTAAAAATAAAATTATAGCTAAACAAACAACTCATCTTTTCTTTCAAAATGTTTGGGTTCATTTTCATCTTCCTACTTCCATTGTAAGTGATCAAGATTCTCGATTTGTTGGGAATTTTTGGTCAAATTTGTGGGACACGAAGGACACTAAGTTGAAGAAGAGTACAACCTTTCATCCAAAAAAATATGGAGAAACCAAGGTAGTCAATAGGATAATCTTTCATCTTCTTAGAGGAAGCACAACAAACATCCCAAATTGTGGGATGAACGGTTGCATTACATACAACATGCATACAACATGGCAAAGCATTCTTCCACAAACACATCGCCATTTGAGGCATTTTTTGGGTACTTGAAAAGATCTGTATTGGACTCCATCTTTGAGAAAGATGTCGCTATCGATGGTCATAGTGACATTGATAAGGTAAGGAAGTTCATTGAGCAAAATTATTCAGTTGATACATCACACAGTGCAAGAACAACTTGAAAATAGTCAAAGCAGCTACAAGGCAAGGCATGGAAAACACATGCCAATCATAAATTTCAAGTTGGTGATGAAGTTTGGTTATATATTACCAAAGAGAGACTCAAGGGGAAGGTAAAAATATGAAGCCAATCTGTTATGAACCTTTTAAAATTCTGGAAAAGATTGGTAACAATGCATTTAAGCTAGATTTGCTTTCTTATATGCAAATATACTTTAACGTTGATAATTTGAGATTGTTTGAGCCTCCTTTGATTGATGATCAAGGAGAGCATGTTCAACTTCCATCAATAGATGGTTTCTCACCAGAATACCTTGATGAACTTCAGCAAGATCTCATACTTGATAGAAGAACTAGAACTTCAAAGAGAGGGAATGTCAAATATCTTCGAGTGGGACTCAAGGGATAAAATCCTTCTAAGGCCAAATGGATGAAGATTGAGAAAGTGAGGGAGTTGTACCCTCACCTGCTAAACAATTAATAATATCTTTTGGGGTCCAAAAGGCTTCCAGTGGGGAGGAATGATCAAGTGATCAATATTTAGCTCAAAAATCAAAATGCTTAGAATCACTCAAACATTGAACGACCGCATTCGTCTCGGCAATATGATCCCAACGCAACTCATTTCACTCAAAACGAAGTTCATATGCGAAAGATAGGGACTTCTTTCTGCTTTGCCAAATAGAGGAATTTTGCAAGGAAAAAGTATAACCACTGCCCAGTTAGCAGTCCATACTTCTGACGTGGAAGGTGACTATGCATGTCAAAAGTTTGGTTAACAACTAGTGAGGTCACACCAAGTGGCGTATTTTGATTGGTCTACAATTTAATGAGTTGGAATTTTTTTATTTGATGAGGAAGGACCAATGAGAAGAGGACATGTGGCAAGCCCGGAGGCCACCACGTGTCCCTCCCCAAGGGCCTATCAGAATCGATGCACAGTAACACAAGTTTATTTGGCAGGTCAGTAGAGTCGAACCCACAACCTTTCCCACACAACCCCAGAGCCTTACCACTACACCGCACCAATGCTTATTAACATAAAATGGGCACAGTTTGTATTTAATGAGATAACACGTGGTGGTTGGGGGAGGAGAGGGCCAACCCCGTCCATATATGACTGACACCACAAAACAAGGAGTCAGTGCTCAGTGCTAACCATGCACTTAACGCGCTAATTGGAGATTAACGTTAATTAAACCCTGTTTATCCATTAATTAAGTGTGGATTAACTTGGTGATGGTTTTGGTAGATCCGCAAAATCTAACATTGCTCCTTTTTGGTGGGGTTAACTGGAGTTTCTCCAGATTTGGTGGATTTTTCTTAGGGAAAACTGAAGAGGCGATAAACTTTACATTTTTAATCCAATTTTCACTTAGAAAGAGTCATTCCTAGATTTTTTGGATGTTCTGAGCACATTGAATCAGGTTTGAGGAGCAGTAGAGCATTGTAAACATCAATTTTTTCCATTTTGAGCTAATACAGAGGTCTAAGCCATAAAAGCTGGACCAAGGAGATGTAACCTAGGAGGGGTGAGCTATTTCATCAAAACATTGTGTTAAGTGATCATTTTGATGGTTTGTTGTATATTTGTTTACTATTGTTCAACACTTTATTTACATGCTATTTTGCTCATGAATTTGACATAAAACTTGATAGATTTACCTGTTTCCATCACTTGTCAAAGAAAAATTAGTTTGGGCCTTATATTTGTAAATCATGTGTTGCAGTGATGATGTGTTTGCCATCACTTGTTGAAGCAACAATGATATGTTGGCCTTGTTTTCATATCTGGGGTATTGTTTCCATTTTGATGTAAACTTGACCACTGAGTATGTGTTATAAAATTGTGGCAAGTATGGGATGCTTGGGTCATTAGTTGATCATGTAAGTCAAGCATGTAATTTGCAAAAAAACTATGTACTATAGGTTACAGAGGTTACAGGTGTTGGCTCATCGCTTAAGGCTCCAAGGAACAAAGGTGAAGGAGATGGAAGGAGGACCTTTTTCAGGACGCTTGTGATGCAGACAAGGTACAGAGAAGTTGTAGATTATTTTTCATGCTTTTGGAGGACCAAAATCTCCTCAGTGGGGAGGATTGATCCAGGTGGCTCCAGAGACACACACATGACAAAGAGGACTTATGGGAGCTCAAAAATCAAAGTGACCAGGATGGTCTCCAACTGGAACCAGAGCGTAGATCTCGTTGTCCTGATCGTAACGACGTGAATGGTTCGTCAATCCGAGCTTGTATGAAGGAGAATGGTCCAGTCAAAATTTTGTTCAATGTTGGACTATGGGCCAGGTTTAAGTGTCCTACAATTTGACCGACACCAGGGCACGGAACCTAGCTCCCGAAAGCGGGCAAAATTGTTTCCTCTTTAATTTGTCTAATAACCCTTATGTTAAAAAAAATTAAATAAAAGCCTCTATTTTAATAAAATTAAAAATATATATATATTATGAGGTGGCGAGCCATGACCCCTGCCATCTCCCTACCCAATCGCATTACAAAAATCAAAATTTAATGTTAAATTGGGTTGGTAGCCATTACCTCGTTGAACCCTCCCACATCCCAACCATATGTATTAACAAACATGTTATATGGGGTGGGCGGGCCACGTCTGGTGGACTTGACCCACACTCCCAAACTTCCTACCATACATGCATACAATCAATGCGGGGCCGACGAGGATTGAACTTGCCCAACCCACATGGGCTGGCACCCACTGAGCGACCCCATCACTCAACCACCATTAAAACAAACACGTCCCCCAATTAAATACATGTTGCGGAGGTTATGGGGGGGTGCTCCCTAATGCGGACCCGACCCCCCAAAACAAACATTTGCGGTTTTTAAAAAAATAAGAAAGGTTTTATCATGGAGGGGTTAGGGTTCGACCACCCGACCTCCTCCTTGTAACTCAGGATTTTTAACCAATCCACCTAAACCAACCTTTTTGAAAAGTCTGCCTGCAAATTTTTATATAAACTCATTTGTCAGTGTGCCTAGTAGCATGGAGGAGCGGAGGAGTGTGCACGTGGATCGAGGTGATTTTTTAGATTAATTAATTAATATGCAGGGTGGAACCATGAACCTAAGAAAAACATAGGCGTAACCATGCTTGGGTGAATTTCTCAGTAGGGTGAAATTTTTGCAGTGTCCAAATTGGACAAACTTTATGTCGACCCTACACCTCTCGGCAACATGAACCCAATGGCATAGTCAGTTTCTTGATTTGAGAAACAGATTTTCAGAGGACCCAGAGGAGGGAATCTTTGAGGAATCTAGGGGGGATCTAAAAGATTCCTTAAGCCCCAGATTTCCACTTTCTCAGAATTCAGAAATTTGAAAGTTGATTTTGCACTATTCGACACCACAAATTTGATGGTGCATTCAGATTTTCCATTTGCTCATTTGTTTTTAATACACTTTTCAAAGTGGAGTGTAGGTGTTAGCACTCAACGTGCAAGCAGTCATTCCATGATATTTGATGCTGCGAGATTGATGGTACAACTAGCTTTAGCAGTTTGACATCCTTTTCTTTAGATGGCCCTAGGATGTGAGGTATATGCAGTGTGTTCATGTACTTCTTTTTGCTATGCATTGTGCTGCACAGAGCCTTGTTTGATGTTTGATGTGGGATCTTGTTTCTTACTTGTTTTCATGATTCCTACTTGGTGTGATGTAGAATCATTAGTGGGATGTACTTGTTGTCATGATTCGTCATGTTTTGTTTGAGATCCCTTTGTCGTTATGTTGATGGGATACTCATGTGTTGTCATGTATGTTTGCATTGAGATCCCTTTCATGCCGTGTTGGAGGGATGCTCATTATCATCATGCATGAGTTTAGGTCATACTGATAGGAGTCCTTTTTGAATGAGAGTTCCTACAACAGAACATATCTTGGAGCCACTCCTCGTGAGGGCATTTTCCTTGTATGATAGTGACGTCACCACCTAAGTACATTATCACTGTTAACAACACTTAATGCAGTGGCCTACACCATCTTGACACTGGGGCTCGGAGATGTAGTCCCTCCTAGATGAACTCCATTATCAACATCTTGTTATTTTATGTTTATGATGATTGTTATGTTCCTTCCTCTTTACAACATGTGTTTATGTTCCTTTATGCTATTTTAATTGCAATTCTAATTACATCACGAAAGTAAAAGGCCTTGGAAGGGTCCTTTGTTTCACCATACCCAAATGAAATGGTATTAGAGCAGTCTTTGCGTGGATGTGAATTGCAAGCATGAACAATGGAACGTATAATGACAGAGGATGAAAAAACGATGTACGAGACTATGCTAAAAATTTCCAAAAGGGTGGAAATAATCTATGAATCTCTACAAAAAGAGATAGAGGAAAAGGAGCGATTGGAGCTATAGTTGCGAGCCACGGAAGAGGCCCTGGAAGAACTGAAGCACAACAAACAAAATCTTCAAACAGAGAACGCTGAATTGAAGATGCTTCTACATGAAGTGAAAGAGGAAAAATAAAGTTTGTTACAACCTTTGCAAGCTTAGGGATGAGGCCTTGGAAAAGTTGCAGTGTGACCCATGTGAGGTAAAAAGTAATTCTCTGAATTCATGTATGTTTCCTGATGATGATTACGCTATTTTTTAAAATCATACCACAGGAATTGACTCCAAACTGTTGAAGAAAATGGTGTATGAAGGAAAAGGCTTGGGTGTTAATGGCCAAGGCATTTTCAACCCCATCAAAGTAGAAGAATTACCCTATCAGGCAAGACTTGGGTATGTCAGAAAGGAATTTGGGGAATACACTGAGACATCTAGCAAACCACCAACAACAGATGGTGAGAAGCCCTCATTAGTTCTTTCCAAATCGACAGAGGAGGAAAAAGATGTTGATTTCCTTTCAGTTTCATCTTCACATAGTATGATTTCTGTTGGAGATTTGGAGATGCCAATTACAAGGACAAACATGAGGCTCCTTACCAGGATGAAGCATGAGGAGGAAAAAGAACTTGGTGTTAATAACCAGGGCATAACTCAACCATTGGAGGTTAAGCAGAAACCTTGATTTGCAGGCTTGAGACACTGAGGGAGATTGATTGAAGATGTCAGATGCTTCTGAGACATCCTTGAAATCTTCGAGGAAAGAGAATGATGGGAACACATCCCTATCATCCCATGGCAGTGCCCATTGCATAGAAAGAGCTAAGGCAAGCTCTCATCACCATACTTACACCAGAGATAATAGGGAAAGGTGTAACCACTCTCGATATTCGAATGTTCATTTCGGTTTTAATCATGTTTTTAAAGATGAACGTAAATCATGGAATTGAAAAACATGTACCTTTTGTGGATTACATAACCATACATTTTCTAAGTGTTGGAAAAGAATGGCAGCACACAAAAGGATGAGGCATGAAAGACCCTCTCAATAGCAGGTAAAGAAACATGTTAAGCAGATCTAGAGGAGGAAGACCTATTGCAGTCATTGCGACAGAAATGGCCATCAAAGAGCCACTTGTTGGAGGTTCCATCCAGAGCAGCGCCTTAAAGACAAAGCGCTGATGCATGAACCAGGTGAAACAATTGTTCGACAAGAAAAACCACCACACGAGGATGAACCATTCACAACGATAAGTGAACAATGGTTTCCAGATATGTTAGATTTTCATGTTCGTGCTTTTGTAAATCATTTGTTGCATTTTAAGTTGTAAAAGTGATGATGTGTTTTCCATCACTTATTAGGAAACAATGATGTCTGGTCTTATTTTGAGTTGCATTTTACACTTTGAAAGTGATGCTGTGTTTCCATCACTTGTCAAAGAAAAAATATTTTTGGCCTTATCTTTTTAAATCATGTGTTGCAGTGATGATGTGTTTTCCATCACTTGTTGAAGCAACAATGATATGTTGGACTTGTTTTCATAGTTGGGGTATTGTTTCCATTTTGATGTAAACTTGACAATCGAGTATGTGTTATAAACTCATGCCAAGTATGAGATGCTTGGGTCATTAGTTGGTTATGTAAGTCAAGCATATAATTTGAAAAAAAAACAATGTACTATAGGTTTCATAGGTTGTAGGTGTCGGCTCATCACTTAAGGCTCCGAAGAACAAAGGTGAAAGAGATGGAAGTGGGACCTTTTTCAGGACATTTGTGGTGTAGACAAGGTATAGAGAAGTTGCAGATTATTTTTCATGATTTTGGAGGAACAAAAGCTCCTCAGTGGAGAGGATTGATCCAGGTGGCTCCAGAGACGCGCACAGGACAAAGAGGGCTTATGGAAGCTCAAAAATCAAAGTGATCAGAATGCTTTCCAACTAGAACCAAAGCATAGATCTCATTGTCCTGATCACAACGGTGCAAATGGTTTGACAATCCGAGCTCGTATGAGGGAGAACGAGCTAGTCAAAATTTTGGTCAAAGTTGGACTGTGGGCTATGTTTAAGTGTCATACAATTTGACCGACCCTAGGGCATGAAACCTAGCTCTCAAAAGTGAGTAAAATTGTTGCCTCTTTAATTTGTCTAATAACCCTTATGTTAGACAAAATTAAAGAAAAGCCCATATTTTAATAAAATTATATATAAAATATAATATATATTATATATATATATATAATTTTATTAAATATGAGGTGGGGAGCCATGACCCCCGCCACCTCCCTTCCCAACCACATTACAAAAATCAAAATTTAATGTTAAATTGTGTCCGTGGCCATTACCCTGCCGAACCTCCCACATCCCGACCATACGTATTAACAAACATGTTATTTGGGGTGGCCAGGCCACCTCTGGTGGACTTGATCCACACCCCGAAACCTCCTACCATACACGCATACAATCAATGCAGCGCCGGAGGGGATTGAAACCGCCCAACCCACGTGGGCCAGCCCCCACCTAGCAGCACCATCACTCAACCACCATCAAAACAAACATTCCCCCCAATTAAATACATGCTGCGGAGGTTATGGGGGCGGGCCACCCAATGCGGTCCTGACTGGCCCCCCCCCCACCCCCAAAACAAATGTTTGTGGTTTAAGAAAAAAGAAAAGGTTTTAACATGGTGGGGTTGGGGTTTGACCACCTGAGCTCCTCCTTATAACTCGGGATTTTTAAACCAATCCACCTAAACCAACCTTTTTGAGAAGTCCACCTGCAAATTTTTATATAAACTCATTTGTGAGTGCACCTAGCAGCATGGAGGAGTGAAGGAGAGTGCACGCAGATCGAGGTGAAGTTTTTAATTAATTAATTAATTTGTAGGGTGGAACCATGAACCTGAGAAAAACACAGGAGGACCCATGATTGGACGAAATTCTCAGGAGGGTGAAATTTTTATAGTGTCCAAATTGGACAAACTTTATGTCGACCCTACACCTCTCGGTGACATGAACCCAATGGTGCAGTCAGTTTCTTGATATGAGTAGTAGATTTTGAGAGGACCCAGAGGAGGGAATCTTTTAAGAATCTAAGGGGAATCTAAAAGATTCCTTAAGCCCCATATTTCCACTTTCTCAAAATTCAGAAATTTGACAGTCGATTTTGCACTATTCGACGCCAAAAATATGATGGTGTGTTTAGATTTTCCATTTGCTCATTTCTTTTTTCGTTAACCTTTCAAAGTGGAGTGTAGGTTTCAGCACTCAGCATGTGAGCAGTCATTCCATGAGATCCGACATCACGAGATTAATGGTACAGCCAACTTCAATAGTTTGACATCCTTTTCTTTAGATGGCCCCAGGATGTGAGGTATATGCAGTGCGTTCATGTACTTCTTTTTGTTATACATTGTGTTTGATGTTTGATGTGGGATCCTATTTCTTACTTGTTTACATGATTCCTGCTTGATGTGCTACATAATCATTTGTGGGATATACTTGTTGTCATGATTCGTCATGTTTTGTTTGAGATCCCTTTGTCGTTATGTTGATGGGATACTCATGTGTCACCATGTATGTTTGCATTGAGATCCCTTTCATGCCATATTGGCGGGATGCTCATTATCATCATGCATGAGTTTATGTCATACTGATAGCAGTCCTTTTTGAATGAGAGTTTCTGCACAGTGGAACCTATCTTGGAGCCACTCCTGCGTGAGGGAATTTTCCCTGTATGATAGTGATGTCACCACCTATGTACATCATCACTATTGACAACACTTAATGCAGTGGCCTACACCATCTTGACACCGAGGCCTGGAGACATAGTCCCTCCTAGATGAACTCCGTTATCAACGTCTTGTTATTTTATGTTGTTGATTATTGTCATGTTCCTTCCTCTTTACAACATGTGTTTATGTTCCTTTATGCTATTTTAATTGCAATTTTAATCACATCATGAAAGTAAAAGGTCTTGGAAGGGTCCTTTGTCACACCTGAACCTAGATCAAACATGAGGCTCCTTACCAGGACAAGGCACAAGGAGGAAAAAGAACTTGGTGTTAATAACCAAGGCATAACTGAACCATTGGAGGTTAAGTAGAAACCTCGATTTGCAGGCTTGAGATACACTGAGGGAGAATGATTGAACGTGTCAGATGCTTCCGAGACATCGTTGAAATCTTCAAGGAAAGAGAATGATGGGAACACATCCCCATCATCCCATGGCAGTGTCCATTTCAAGGAAAGAGCTGAGGCAAGCTCTCATCACCATACTTACACCAGAGACAGCAAGGAAAGGTATAACCACTCTCGATATTCGAATGTTCATTTTGTTATAATCATGTTGTTAAATATGAACGTAAATCATGGAATCGAAAAACATGTACCTTTTGTGAATTACATAACCATACATTTCGAAGTGTTGGAAAAGAATGGTAGCACAAAAAAAGGATGAGGCATGAAAGACCCCCTCAACAACAGGTAAAGAAACATGTTAAGCAAATATGGAGGAAGAAGACCTATTACAGTCATTGTGACAGAAATGGCCGTTAAAGAGCCACTTGTTCGAGGCTCCATCTAGAGTAGCGCCATAAAGACAAAGCGTCGATGCATGAACCAGGTGAAACGATTGTTCGACAAGAAAAACCACCATAGGGGGATGATCCATTCACAACGATAAGTGAACAATGGTTTCCAGATATGTTAGCTTGTCATGGTTGTGCTTTTGTAAATCATTTGGTACATTTTAATATGTAAAAGTGATGATGTGTTTTCCATCACTTGTTGGGCAACAATGATGTCTAGTCTTATTTTGAGTTGCATTTTACACTCTGAAAGTGATGTTGTGTTTCCATCACTTGTCAAAGAAAAAATAGTTTTGGCCTTATCTTTGTAAATCATGTGTTGCAGTGATGATGTGTTTTCCATCACTTCTTGAAGCAACAATGATATGTTGGTCTTGTTTTCATAACTAGGGTATTGTTTCCATTTTGATGTAAACTTGACAACCGAGTATGTGTTATAAACTCATGGCAAGTATGGGATGCTTGGGTCATTAGTTGGTCATGTAAGTCAAGCATGTAATTTGCAAAAAAACAATGTACTACAGGTTGCAGAGGTTGCAAGTGTTGGCTCATCACTTAAGGCTGTAGAACAAAGGTGAGGGAGATGGAAGCGGGACCCTTTTCAGGACAGTTGTGATGCAGACAAGGTATAGAGAAGTTGCAGATTATTTTTCATGCTTTTGGAGGAACAAAACCTCCTCAGTGGGGAGGATTTATTTAGGTGGCTCCAAAGACAGACACAGGACAAAGAGGGCTTATGGAAGCTCACAAATCAAAGTGATCAAAATGTTTTCGAACTACAACCTGAGCGTAGATCTCATTGTCCTGATTGCAACGGTGTGAACGATTTGTTAATCTGAGCTCGTCTGAGGGAGAATGGTCCAGTCAAAGTTTTTGTCAAAGTTGGACTATGGGCCAGGTTTAAGTGTCCTACAATTTGACCAACTCCGGGGCATGAAACCTAGCTCCTGAAAGCAAGTGAAATTTTTACCTCTTTAATTTTTCTAATAACCCTTATGTTAGACAAAATTAAAGAAAAGCCCCTATTTTAATAAAATTCAAAAAAATATATATTATGAGGTGGGGAGCCATGACCCCTGCCACCTCCCTTCCCAACTGCATTACAAAAATCAAAATTTAATGTTAAATTGGGTTGGAGGCCATTACCCCACCAAACCCTCCCACATCCCAACCATACGTATTAACAAACATGTTATATGGGGTGGGCCGGCCACCTCCGGTGGATCTGGCCCACACCCCCAAACCTCCTACCATACACGCATACAATAAATGCGGGGCCGGAGGGGATTGAACTCGCCGACCCATGAGGGTCGACCCCCATTGGGCGAGCCCTTCACTCAACCACCATTAAAACAAATGCACCCCCAATTAAATACATGCTGCAGAGGTTATGGGGGCAGGTCGTCCAATGTAGACCTGACTCCCCCCTGCCACAAAACAAATTTTTGCGGTTTAAAAAAAAAAGGTTTTAACATGGAGGGGTCAGGGTTTGACCACCTGACCTCCTCCTTATAACTCATGATTTTTAACCAATCTAGCTAAACCAACATTTTTGAAAAGTCCGCCCACAAAATTTTATATAAACTCATTTGTGAGTGCACCCAACAACATGGAGGAGTGTGCACGCAGATCGAGGTGATTTTTTTAACTAATTAATTAATTTGTAGGGTGGAACCATGAACTTGAGAAAAACACAAGCGGAACCATGATTGGGTGATTCTCAGGAGGGTGAAAATTTTGTAGTGTCCAAATTGGACAAACTTTATGTTGACCCTACACCTCTTGATGGCACGAACCCAATGGCACAATCAGTTTCTTGATCTAAGAAGCAGATTTTCAGAGGACCCAGAGGAGGGAATCTTTGAGGACTCTAGGGGGAATCTAAGAGATTCCTTAAGCCCTAGATTTCCACTTTCTCAGAATTCAGAAATTTGATAATCGATTTTGCACTATTCGACACCACAAATTTGATGGTGCGTTCAGATTTTCCATTTGATCATTTCATTTTGCAGCCACTTTTCAAAGTGGAGCGTAGGTGTCAGCACTCAACGTGCGAGCAATCATTCCATGAGATCCGACGCCGCGATATTTTTGATACAACCAGCTTCAGCAGTTTGACATCTTTTTCTTTAGATGGCCCCAGGATGTGAGGTATATGCAATGTGTTCATGTACTTCTTTTTGCTATCTATTGTGTTGCACAGATCCCTGTTTGGTGTTTGATGTGGGATCTTGTTTCTTACTTGTTTTCATTATTCCTACTTGATGTCCCGTGGAATCATTTATGGGATGTACTTGTTGTCATGATTTGTCATGTGTTGTTTGAGGTCCCTTTGTCATTATGTTTATGGGATACTCATGTGTTGCCATGTATGTTTGCATTGAGATCCCTTTCATGCCATGTTGGTGGGATGCTCATTATCATCATGCATGAGTTTAGGTCATATTGATAGGAGTACTTTTTGAATGAGAGTTTCTGCAACATAACATCTCTTGGAGCCACTCCTGCATGAGGGCATTTTCCTTGTATGATATATACGTCACCACCTATGTACATCATCACTATTGACAACACTTAAGGTGGCGACCTACACCATATTGACACCGAGGCCCAGTGATGTAGTCCCTCCTGGACGAACTTCGTTATCAACATCTTGTTAGTTTATGTTGTTGATGATTGTCATGTTCATTCCTCTTTACAACATGTGTTTATGATCCTTTATGCTATTTTAATTGCAATTCTAATCACATCACGAAAGTAAAAGGTCTTGGAAGGGTCCTTTGTCACACTTGGACCTAGATCATTGGTATTAGAGCAAATTTTATTTTCTTGATTGCTTGAGTTTTGTGCAAGTAGGGTTTTAATGGTTGCAAATTTGTGATGCTTACAAGGTTAAAGTTGTAGAGAGGAGAAGGGAAACTATTGGTTGCAAATCCTGAGGTGATGCCCAAAAGAAGGACAACCACAAAGCCATAATCTCCACCCAAAGTTTCAATCCCAACTACACTTGAAGCACCTCAATTTTTACCTTCAGTTGAGATTGAGGACGTACAAGCAGCACCAGAAGGTGAGCTTGAATCCAAAGCCATCATGTCTGGAGCAAGAGAGGCTGAAGGTCTTTCAGAAGACGAAGCATTCAAAAAATATTTCTGTGATTTAACTGACATGGTTAGAGTCCTCTATGAAGAGAGGCATACTAGAATGGATGGAGAGAGTTCTAAGTCCCCACATGAAGAGGGAATCTTAGAATATAAAAGACATGAAAACAAGGATTCAAAGGGTAATTTAGGAAAGCTTCCTCCATATCCACCATCTTCATCATCTTCCTCATCATCTTCATCATCCTCATCATCACAGACAACATTATCTTCCACTTTCACCACAAAATCTGTTCATACTCATTCACAAACCCCAAAAGGAAAAATTCCCTTACTCAAATTGGACATTAAGTTTGAACTTCCCATGTAAAATGGCGAGGTAAATGCAAAGAAGTTAGACAATTGGATTCGAAAATTAGAGGTTTATTGCAGAATTCAGAACCCTCAAGAAGATGACATAAAGATCTAGTTGGCTTCATTGAGGCTAGAAGGAGAAGTACTAGTTTGGTTTAAAGCAAAGACTCAAGAGGAAATGTGAATTCATGGTAATATATCCATTTCTTGGGTTAAATTTGTTTCTTCAATTAAAAGAAAATTTTATCCTTTAGCCTACATGCAAAAATCTATTATGAGTTGGAAAAATTTTAGGCAACTCAAGGGTCAAATAGTTCAAGACTATACCCAAGAGTTTAGGAAAAGGGCTTTGTTGTTAGGATTAAACTTGAATTCCCAAGATACTTTCTTGAAATATTGTAGGGGTTTAAATTCCTACTTAAAACGCACTATCCTTGTGTTCAATCCAACCAATTTAGACGAGGTATGTGCGCAAGCCACACATCTTGAAGCAAGAGGAAAGAACATTCAGGAAGAGGGTAGTAAGAAGAAGCCATTTAAGGGTAAGGAGAAAGAGAAGGGTGGAAAATGGAAAGGAAAGAAGAATGCAAGTGTAAAGAA
>APFE030825200.1:335489-383173 GCA_000404065.3 Pinus taeda | reverse complement strand
CACGATCGCGATTTTGATACCATTTAATACAAATGTTTACCAAAACATGACGAAGATTAACCATGATTAATCGACTAGTGGCGGTCATTCAAACAAACCACCTGCATGCATTACACGTGCCCGTCCGGAGTACCGAAGAGCGCTATAGCCCGTGGAAGGTAGACCTGTTGCTGGTTATTCGTCAGCCTTTCAATAATAGCCCGCAGGCCCGCCGATGTTGACAGAATTGGCTCAGAGTGCTTTCATATTTACCTTCTGCCGTTGAGCATTATTCCCCATTCTTGTCCCCTCTGCATAGCCTGCCCCTGTTCTTTCTTGCTGCAAGAATTCAAGAAATATGCAGCAATAACTGCATAGGCTGCAATTGTTTTGGGTTCTCAGAAGAAAGGGAGAGGTAGAAAATGTTGAGATCCAAATCAGCAAGGGTAGCTAGGCCTCCACAGAAGCCTCTGAAGCAGAGATCGATGAGTCACCGTGACAGCAGAGGTTCAGTTACAATCTATTGGCATTGCACTAATATTTTTGCAAATATAAATGGCACTCTGTATAGATACTGATGAAATTTGCAAACTCTACGATTTGGCTGATGAAAATGGGGACGGGAGGCTGACTGTAAATGAAATGAATCGCTACTTGAAAAGGCTCGGAATAGATATTTCAGAAGACGATTTGAAATATCTTGTGATTCCAAAATCTCAGACAGACGATGAATTTGTTGGCCTGACATTTGATGAATTTGTTGTCCTGTGTCAGTCTACTTTGGACAATAGATCAGAAGATGGAGTAAGCAATGGCAATGAGTGTGACGATCTAATGGAAGCTTTCAAGGTCTATGATATGAACAATGACGGGTTCATATCCTCCATGGAACTTCAACAGGTGCTGTGTAATTTGGGATTCACAGAGGGCGAAGAACTGGACGAGTGCCAAAAAATGATAAACACATACGATTTGAACTCTGACGGGCTCTTAGACTTCTCAGAATTCCAGATCATTTGGGTTTTTCTGTATCACTAACTTTTAGATTATAATGTTGGTTTACAGTTTGACATGGAAACTAGGAATATAAATTAAAAAATAGAATAGCAATTTTGTTAGCATGAGATTAAGGGAATGAACCTGCCATGTCTGAAACTGTACCTTCTTTTTGATACAGCTGTTCCATTGGATTGCTTGCTTCCTGTGAACAGGAAGCCAAGGTATGCGGCAAGCAGCAGCTGTAACCCACTAGAAAAATGGGTCGCAACAGCAGTCGAGAAGAAGAAGCAGCAGCGATTTATTAAGTCCCTAATTCGACTTCCAGGCCACGGCTTCCAGCGGTACGTTTCAAAATGTTCTTGTTTAATTCTCTGTTCCCCTTCTAAATATTCTGCAAATTTATATCATTTTGCATGGAGTTCTGGGAAATGAAATCTAAATCGACCTCACAAATGTAGTCTAGTATCATGCTAATCGAATCTAAATCAATCCCGGTATCATGCTAATCAAATCTAAATCAATCCTAGTATCATCCCAGTATCATGCATGCTGTTTTTTTTCTACACTAAATCATATGGTGTATCTGGAAGAAGTTGCTATACAAATATTTCGAGCTTTGAAGCAATATGCCTAAAAATAAATCCACTTTTTTGCAAAATTATGCTATTGACCACCTAAAAAAAATATGCTGTGTCGCCACAGAAGCATTGAATTATTATTTTTCTCGATTTTGTAATATTCACGTAAATCTCTATTCACGATTCATGGAATTCTGATTACAGGGAGTTGAACACAATGGAACCAAAGCTGCGTTGGGGGATGAATAGGGTGGTTGGTTTCCCGTAAAGGAAAGGAGGCACGAGGTGCGTTTCAGGTTGGAGTGCAGACCAAGCATCTCCAGAACTGCTAGAAGCGACTGTAAGTTCGAATGACTATCCAAAAATTGAATTTAACCGAGCCGCACTCAGCCCTGTCGCTGCAATTCACAAACAAAACCGACATTAATCTCGACTGGCACGAACAATTGCAGAACTACGGAAAATAAAAATAACTGTCATCAAGAAAAAGGTTGGCAAAAAATGAAATGAAAATGGCAAGCAGACACATATACATACTCTGTTTTTGTGTGTTGAAGGCTGCAGGGTGTTGTAGAAGAGCTTGCGAAACAATTGCCATTGTTAAGATGATCCAAGAAGAGGAAAACTGAGTCGATGCTGTGGGAGGCATGGGTGTGGTGATATAAGAAGGAATGGAGGTGCATTAGGTTGACACCACACCAATACATGCACAGAGCCATCTGTGCACCTGATGTCCTGATTTGGTGGTGTGTCGTGTGATATATTAATTAAATAAACATTACCAAACATTACCAAGTATCCACATAACATTTAATGTTTATTGATTAATGCTAGCATTAGTTTCCATGTTCAGAAAATTCATTGAATCCATAAGTTAAATGAAGATTTATCCTAAGTTTGCCCAGATCCTGGCCTCGATATGAGGCCAAATAAGATCGTTAAAATTCTTAGTGGTCGAAATAGCGGTAGAAATTTCGTATTGGTTTAAAAAAAGTGATTTATGGAATATAAACTTGAAACTTAGGTTAATGAATTCCGTTCTTTATGGATTCTCGCGTCGAACTAATTGTAACCGACCAAAACCGATTGCTATATTCCCTGCCAGGCCCGAAGGGCTGGGACTAAAAATAGATAATTGGCTATGAAATAAAAATACATTAAATGTATTACATCATACTTGGTTTTATTTCAAATAAATGTTTTTTTCACTATTTGAAAGATTTGAGAGGCATTTTTATGATATAAGAAAACTAAACCTACATAGACCACCTGACCTATGTTCTGTGAATGACACAAAAATTATCACGATGTTTGAAGAAGTTAGGCCCCTAAGGGATACAAAGAGGAGAAATATGAAAATTTCAGAAATTGTAATTGAGCTTGCTTACATTGAACAAATACACGTGTTAGTCTAGATCAGGGTGTTAAATGTGAAGCCAAAAGAATTCGACACTGATGCCGCCTACGCTGAAAGCCACACCGCCTATTGAATTTCTAGATTTCAATATGCAGTCATGTGAATCACATGTAAAAAATTCTATATCCTCCTCCTCCATTTATAAATTTGTATTTCCCTCTACCTGAGAAATGCAAGCCAAGGCAAGGCCCTCCAGTAATGAAAAAGCTTGTGTTTTCTGTTTTCCATCCTTGTTTGTGATCTTTGTTTTGTGTTCTGCATTCCTGCTATAGTCTCTATTAAGATCTCTATTATGTTCTTGATCCTCTGATCCCATCAGTTGGTATTAGAGCCACTGGTTATATAAATCTACTCAAGAGTCACAAACCACTGGTGAAGAAATCAAGGAAGCTCTGTTTGGATTTAGGTTGGGCCTTATCATCGAAGCAGTTGTGCTGAAGAGTGTTTCCCTGCAGTGATGAAGCAACGCCTCTCTACAAATAAAATGTGTTGTAAGTTACAATATGCAAGATTCTCAAGAGTCGCCATGAAGCCAAGTTCATGGAAATTTGAAATGGTTTTCACCCGTATAATTACCAATTCCAAAATAATTGATAGGCATGCAAGAATATTGATTTGGATGTATTGGAGTGGTAAAGTCCTTTTTTTATTTGCCACTTGATACATTGCATTTTTCTATTGAACTTCTTTGAAAGGGGTTGTTTAATTTGATTGCATTTTGAAGTGAGTAAATAATAAAGTATGATCAAACTAGCTCTATGTATCTTGAAGGGTTATTTTTTTTTTTTTTATGATACTTTTATTTGGGAAGAAGCAAAAGTCAAATTATAAATTGTTTTTAAAAGATATTAATTTTGGATTTTTATTTTAAATTAGTTTAATAATTAAAGTTTTAGTTTATAAGTGGAGTTTTTATTTTTGGGGGTTGAATTTTATTAAGAATGGAGACGACAACAGTAACTGACGTGGAGAACTTGAGGGAGGTTAATTTTTCCCTATGGAAATTACAAATGGATGATTTACTGATTTGAAAGGATCAATATTTACTGATTGAGGGCATGTTAACAGTGCTAGACTCACCAACATTTAGGGGATCACCCTGGTATGAAGTCTCAAGTAGACCTCACACCGTTTGGTGTGGGAGTCCCATCTGGTATGATGGCTCGATTGCCATTATCTTGAGGATTTGCCTCAACTCTTGCTTGTTAGTAGAAGAGAGGTTCGCTTTGTCTTTGAGAAGTGAGGTTCACGTGCCTCATGAGTGTAAGTGTACTTGTGTCAATGATTTTTTCACTGTGAGGGGAAGAAGGTGAAGGCAAGTTTCAGGTTGAAAGGGATCAGTCCCAACTCAGCTAGGAACACACAACACAAAAGGACATACACAACTTCCAGCAGAGCAGTCCACTCGGTTGCATCAGTCATAATATACAAGGTAAGATAACACGTAAAGCACTCATGAAATAATTTGAGCGAGTGCAATGGTTGTTACAACAAGGCTCAGGTGAAAAGTTTGTATGATGTCCGGCAGAGCAGTCGACATGGACGGGACAACATTAAGAACATATACAACACATTTCCATTAATATATTATGCATCACAACAAATGAAATAGTTCGGATGTAGAACATAGGTTAAAGCAACATGCATTACAAGTGTTAAAGATTAGTCTTACAACAGATACAATACATGTGTGAAAGCGTGTTGTCTTGTTAATAGGCTTCTGAATTAAGCGAAAGTTCCAAGGCACATCATTACATCATACATAACTAACTCCGTCAGAGGTGTGTTGGAGCCACTACTTACTCAAAGAAAAGATTACAGACTCTCTTGGCTATGTGGGAAGAGTTGAGGTCAAAAGTGTTTTGCATGTACAAATGAGGGGGTATTTATAGCCAAGGGTGAAACTGACCCTTTTGGCTATTCGACTACCCTTATGACCGTTTGACTTCCATGACTCTTTTCTCAACAAGTGGGTCTCTTAGACTTCCACGTTACATCACATTGATTGCAACAAGCCCATAGTAATGATGTGGGTGACATGACTCATGACGTGACTCGACATGACTTGACATGACAATGTTGGTATATTCGTGTTGCTACTGGAGTGCATGTCGAGCTATAGTGCTGCTGGGTGATGGATGTCTTCATGGGGTATCATAGCTTCACCTCCACATGGTGAAGTGCGTGGATTCTTCGATGGTCCTTGTTTCATTTCATGAAGATTTAGCATGTTGTTCCTTCCTTGCATGTTAGAAGGCTTAACACACTCATCTGTTCGTGAAGGTGCTTGTTCATCTCGTTTGTCTGCTTTGCATGCTTCGTTCATTCATCCATTGTTGAACCTGTCATTCTACGTGTGCTCTCTTCATTCATCCCATTCTTCATCTTTCCATGTTTGTTGCTGTACCTGTACTTGCAGTCACTTATGATGAGACGACATCAAATCCAAAACCTCCTAGTCTATCATGACACATGATCATTCGGGTGCAGGTGACCGAGAGAGATAGCAAGGCTGTGATGCGGGATGATGTCTTCGGGAAACTAATGATGAAAACTGTGCAATAGTCACTTAGAGATGGAGAAAGATAATCTGAGTCAACAATGATTGTCTACAAGGTCTGGCTCAGCTGGGAGGCAAAATTGCACAAATTTTGGGAGGAACAGTTCAGGTTGTTGGATGGCAAGGTAGGCGTGCTCTGTATATTTTTCAGAACGAATGGGTAGCGAGGCTGGACACAAATTTACACAATTTTTCAGAGGAACAGGTTGGGCTGCATGAAGGGTTAGTAGGTGGGGATTGTGTAATTTTTCTAGGGAACTGCCCAGGTCACTGGCAGCCAAAACTATGCAATTCCTAGAGGGAACTGCCAGTTGGCTGTTGGGGTCATCGATAGCAAAAACTGCTCAATTCCTAGTGGGACTGCCAATTGGATGCCTGGGAGACTAGGAGCAGAAAATGCACAGTTTCCAAAGGGAATTGGCAGTTTGCTGCTGCTAGTGGCTGTTGGCAAGGAAAACTACACTGAGGTCAGGAGGCCGGCATGCTGATCATCTCTATGCAATTTCTAAGTTGAGCTAACTAATTGGCAATGAAAGGCATACTCATGAACATTGTGCAATTTCTGAGATGAATAGTTGATCGACTGTCTGGATGACTGACTGGGAAAACTGTGCCATTTTCTGAGGGAAATAGGGACAAGAACTTGGGGGTAGTCCGGCCTGTTTGTGCAATTTCCTCAGTTAGTTGAGTGGGTGAAGTTAGTGGGCTCTGCTCAATTTTTGAGGGGAGTCAATCCTAGGGTGACTGTCAGGTCCGATTGTCTGGGTGGCCAGCATGAGAGTTGATTGAATTTCTTGTAGGCAGTGGAGCTTGAAAAGACTAGCTTGGTGCTTCTGCATTGTTCTGGTTGACAGTCGATCAAGTTGATTGCAAGGTGATGGTCCAAATGTTATAGGGGAGTCAGGTCGTCAGAATCTTCAACAAAAATGGCTAAGTGTGTGAACAATCGAAAGATGCATATGTGATCATACAGACACACACTCGCATGAATTGATGAAGAAACGATGAAACCATCCAGACACACATGCTCAACAAGATTGAATGACAGTTTAAGTGACAAGCGCAACACTCATGATTGATCATTCATCGATCGAGATGACGCTCACATGACAATGAATGTGACTTCGTGTGCGAGTGCAACATATGATTTCATAGTGAACACAACAAGTACATATGAAGCGAAGACTTTGAGCATAACCAGAACATGGTCACAAGCATGTCTTAGACATTAGCATGTAGAGACTTGAATGCAATGAACAAGAAAGGTGGATGTAAGGGCTCCCATGAGCTCATGGAGTGAACTTGAGTGTGTGCGGTCATAAAATGAACTCTTCAAGGGAGGCTCCAAAATTGGTGTAGGAGAAAATCTTGTAGGGTGGTTGTAGCCGCTTCAACACTTGGAGACACACTGGTAGAACTCCATGTTCTCTGTTTTGGTTCATTGCTAGCATAGGGCCTTCGTCTTTCAGGGAGTATTTAATTGCTATGCGGGTTACTTCAGTTTCCCCACTTACCCCATGGACATACGTGGTTCACCCTTTGCCAACTCAGTCGAACACAATCAAAAGTTGAGCTTGAGTCTAAGTGTTTTGAATTCGGGAAGGGCAGTTTAGCTTGCGAGTTGAAGATTTTCAGAGTATAAGTTTTCATCTTTGGTGTTGCTCCACTGCCAGCAGACTTGGACAGTGCCCAAACGGAGTCATGCATGCTCCACTACCAGCAAGCTTGGTCAGTACCTCAGTGGAGTTGCATGCATCACCTCTCTGCACAGGAATCCTTTCTCTTCTTTCGCCTTTGTATTTTTTAAGAGGACTATGCATAGGCACTTATTTATTTTTGGGCAGAAGAGGGGTCCAGACTTATTGAGAGTAGAAGAGGTTGTTCTTTCATAGAAGCATGTAAGACCTTTGATATAGGTTTGTTCATTTATATTTTCTCCTTCTCCGTTTCTACTAGTTGGATGAGCTTGAACACACAGAGCAGAAGGTTGAGTACAGGGATGGGGCTTCCCAATGTGGACATAGGCTCACAGTTGGACCCAAAATTCCCTTGCAGAGGGTTCATATTTTCCGTTTGGACTTCATCGGTCGAAGGTTGTAACCAAGCATAGAGAAGACAGACACAAGGCTAGCCAAGTGTTGCAGTGTGACAAGTCTCTTTAAATTTTAGCCACATACTCTATTCAAAAGCCAGAACATATTAGTTGGTAGCACTTATTTCCAGAAACAAAAATTGTAAAATATTAAACAAAAAAATGAACGTGAACAAAAATAGTAAGCAGAATCAAACAAGGAAAAAGTAAAGATAATAAGAAAAACAAATCAAATTAAAATAACAAGTAGCAAGCAGACTATGTACATGGCATGGGTGTGGCCCGACCTATTGAAAATAATGCTCAAGACCTTGGCCATTGGAAGGAAGGTAATCAATCCTCCATCCCAGTGATTGTAAATGATACGTGTGAAGGCCAATATTCTCGTAGACTAGTGCAAGTCCATCGGGCTCCGCTATTGGAACCTGTTGGCATTCCATAAGACCTTCAAATAAAGACAACACCATTGTTTCAGGTACTTTGTGCAACATGGGCTTAGATGATGGCATGAGATAGTTATTTTTATTCTGAGAAGGGTTCAAGTTTTTGAAGTCAATGCGTAAATGTATTTTCCTAGATTTCTTACGTGCAATATTTGAATTAGAAAACAAAGTATGATGAAAAACTTTGCAAGTAATCCAAACACTTAAAATGCTAGTCAATCTTTTCGGTGAAAGGAGTGCAAACAACATGTGTGTGTTACATATTCTTTGTTGTAATGGCTTCTCTCCTCCTTTACGTGGAATCTCATGTTGGATTACTCATGTGTAGTGTGTACTCAGGTCATCATCTACTCGTGCATACTCATCTCGGTACTATTCGATCAAGCGGTCAACAATTTTTCACTGCTTTAGTGTGTAGCTTGTACCAAGATTGGCCATCTTTGGATCATGGTAGGTTCCCAGGTCTCTTTGTTCATTCGTAGTGTTAGTCCTTTGTGTGTTCAGAATGAGTTCTTCATACTTAACATCATTGTTTGTGCCTTCAAACTTCAAAAAGATTGAAATCATGCATTGTCCATTGTTTTGGATGACTGAGATACAGTCGGTCTTTGGGCCATCATGTGTTCCTAACTTGTCAAGGCTCATAATCCACAGACTATCTATACATGGACTATTTGACATGTTGATACTGCTGCTACTATAAAAAAAACAAACTGTACAAGTTTCATTATCATCTGTTGGGTGAGGAATGAGTCCCAACTGCTTGCCTGATGAGGTTGGAGCTGGCCATGCAGGATAACACTCCAATTTCGTTTCCAGGAGGCAGTTGCCAAACATGAGTTTTGTGAAGTCCAACGGTTCATTATCTCTATTAAGGGGAGTGACATTGTGTTTCATGTACCTCTTTGATAACACCTAGATTTGGTTACATTTTCCCTTGTACGAAAGCCACATGTGAGACTAGTCTTTAGAAAAATATCCGTCTAACTTGCTGGACCAATCTCTGCTGAGTAGTAGACCATGCTTCCGGGATGTCTACAACCACTATGTTAATGCATTGGCGGACTCGACTGCCATGATATATTCGGATGATCACGTCTCGTAGTTCACTAATGGTTGGCACTAACATTCAATCAAGCTCGATGATTCACGCAGATATTTCACTCCATCGTGCATTGATCTTTTTTGTAATTGAGAGTGGCATAACGTTGGCTGCCGCACCAGAATCAACCAGAAAGTTGTGGACATTGCAATTGAAAATTTGAAAAGATAGCAGGAATGGGGGACAACCTGAGTGTGCTTCTTCCATTTGAAGTGTACTGAGCATAGTGGAAAGTGATCTGGGAGGTGTGCTTGCTCCCTTGCTAGTAGAGCCTGCGCTGTCTATTCCTGTTTGTCCTAGTGCATGTAGTAGGATATCTCACTGACTTTGGATCTTAGCCAACTCAAACAAACTGATTTTTGCTCAAGTTTTATTCATGTCATCAACAATGTTGTAGTCCAGAGGTGATTGGCTTACCGAGGTGTCTGGGGTAGAATAGATGTTCATGTTGTCCAATGGAGTGTTTTGCAATTTGTTTCTCATGGAAGTACTCTTGGTCACCACTGTCTTCCCAGACTTGTTTTGTGTTTTCTGCTTTGGGGTGGCCAATGATTCAACCTTCCTTATCAACAATTTGATATTCTCTTGAATTTCCCCAAGTGTAGGGGTAGCCCCTTTACTCCTAAGATTGTAACTGTCATTTTGTCTTGGGGGATGCTTCTTAGTGTTTGTCTTCGACATTGCTTGAGAGCACTGATATGCATTGACCACATGTCCAAAACTTGATTCTTAAACAAGTGCAATACCTTCATCATAATCTCTGTTATCCATCTACTTCTGCATACCACTCTTTGCATCGAGTGTATGACTGTATACCTAGTTTGTGACTCGCTTCCAGTCTGAACAGAAGTTCTTGGGATGATGTTCTTCATGGAACGAACAAAACTCGGGATCTACGTATTGATCAACATTAAACATAGAGCTCTACACATTTTCTTGAGCAGACCAATTTCTACCTGATGAGTTGCTTCCTTGTCTCTGTCTAGGTGGACAGCTCCTTGAAAATGTGTCTGTTTTCCATTGTTTAAGCCAGGACACTTCAATTGTCAAGTTCTTGATAAGGTGAGTGAGGGTCTCAATATTAGTTGCTTCCTTGTCTCTACCCTTGCTCATTGTTTCTTGGGGCTTCCTACTCGCATCCTTGGAGTCTTTCGCAAGTTCATCATCCTTGATGAGTCCAAATGAGCACATGTATTTTTCGACAACAATAGCCTCTTCACAGTTTTCCAAGAGTGTTGGTTTCGCAACTCACTTGACGAACTACGAATGCTAGTCAGAAGTGCAAATGCGTAATAATCAACAATGATGGAGCCATGAGTTTGGCATCAGCTACATTTTTTTTGAATATGCGTGTAAACCTCTAGTTGAAATCTTTTACCTTTTCTTTCCCATCCATTTTTAGGCTACCCAATTCTTTCAGTAACATAGTTGGGGTCTTTTCATCAGCAAAGTTTTCAAGGAATATGCATTTGAATGCACCCCACTTTTGTATGAAGTTTGGTGGAAGTATGTGATACCATGCAACTGTGCAACCGTCCAATGTACATGGGAACAATCTACAAGCTACATCATCATTTCGTACCTCAAGGGTCTGTAGCTGCAGGTAGAAGCTGTCAAAATGATCCTCTGACTTCACCGTACTGTTAGGGTTGAACTTGATGTTCATTCTCTTCGTTCGCTTCAGCATCTTATGCATAATAGCCAGGAGAGCCAATGGTGCCTGAGTAATCCATTTAAGATTTGGGTCAACCATCTCTTCTTCTTCTTCGTCCTCTTCCTCTCCTATGGAGTTTTATTGTTCTGGATCTTAGTCTATCCATTCGTATCCACCTCCACCTCCTCTACTGCCTTCCCCTCTACCTCCTATGCCAGAGTTCAATCCCAAGATCACAAGGGTTCCTTGCTCGTCTTCAAGGAAGATTGGAGGTTCCTCTCTATCTTTAATAACTTCCTCTAGACCTTTAAGCATGGCAAGGATTGCTTCTTTCGCTGATGATACAACAACTCTTGTGGGAGTTGCCTTTGGATTCCTAGATGTGTGTGGAAGATGCTGTACACGTGGGATTAGTTTGACTGCTTTCATGAACTAGCAAGCGACAAGATGGATGGAGAAAAGGTGTTGATATGAAATCTTGTGTTCAATTCTGGGAGGTGAGGAGCAACCAACTGCAAAGTCATGTGAGAGGAAGTGTGAGTTACAACCTTGACTAGATGATTGACGAGTGAGTGTGAGGGGAATTTTAGCCATGTACAACTGGCTTCCCTCCTTCTAGCGCTAAAAATGTTGATGGTGCTGAACCCATCAACATTCATATGATCACCCCAGTATGAAGTCCCAACTAGACCTCACACCATTTGGTGTTGGAGTACCATTTGGTATGATGGTCCGCTTTCCATTATCTTAAGGATTTGCCTCAACTATTGCTTGTCAGCACAGGAGAGTGGCTCGCTTGTCGAGAAGTGAGGTTCACGTGCCTGGTGAGTGTAAGTGTAATTGTGTCAATGGATCTGTCACTGTGAGGGGTAGAAGGTGAAGGTGAGTTCCAGGTTGAAAGGGATCAGTCCCAACTTGGCGAGGAACACACAACACAAAAGGACATACACAACTTCCGGTAGAATAGTTGACTTGGATGCGACAGTCACAACATACAAGGTAAGATAAAATGTACAACACTCATGGAATAGTATGAACAACTGCAACGATTGTTACAACAAGGTTCAAGTGAAAAGTTTTTCTGATGTTTGGCAGAGCAGTCGACAACAACAGGACAACATTAACAACATATACAAAAAATTTCCATTAATAGATTATGCATTACAACAAATGAAACAGTTCAGATGTAGAACACAGGTTAAAGCAACATGCAATACAAGTGTTGAATATCAGTATTACAACAAATACAATACATGTGTGAAAACATGATGGCTTGTTAACAGGCTTCTAAATTAAGCGAAAGTTCCAAGACACATCGTTACACCATACATCACTAACCCTGTTAGTTGGGTGTTGGAGCCAGTACTTACTCCTCAAAGAAAATATTACAGACTCTCTAGGCTATGTGGGAGGAGATGAGGTCGAAAGTATTTTGCATGTACAAATGAGGGGGTATTTATATCCAAGGGTTAAACTGACCCTTGTGGCTATTCGACTACCCTCATGAACCTTTGACTTCCATGACTCTTCGAATTACATGACTCTTTGTTCAACAAGTGGGTCTCTTAGAATTCCACGTTACATCACATTGATTGACAACAAGCCCATAGTGAGGATGTGGGTGACATGACTCATGACATGACTCGACATGAATTGACATGACAATGATAGTACATTCATGCTGTTTTTGGAGTGCATGTCGAGCTATAGTGTTGTTGGGTGATGGATGTATTCATAGTGGATCATAGCTTCACCTCCACATGGCAAAGTGCACGGAGTCTTCGATGGTCCTTGGTTCGCTTGATGAAGCTTTAGCATGTTGTTCCTTGCTTGCATGTTGGAAGGCTTGACAGGCTCATCTATTCCCGAAGGTGCTTGTTCGTCGCATTTGTCTGCTTCGCATGCTTCTTTCATTCATCCGTTGGTAAACCTGTCATTCTACATGTGCTCTCTTAGTTTATCCCATTCATTGTCATTCCATGTTCATTGGTGTACCTGTACTTGCAGTCAGTCATGCTGAGATGACATCAAATCCAAAACCTCTTAGTCTACCATGACACATGATCATTTGGGTGTAGGTGATTGGGAGAGGAAGTAAGGCTATGATGCAGGATGATGGCTCCAAGCAACTAATGATGAAAACTCCACAAGAGTCACCGAGAGATGGAGACAGGCAATCTGAGTCGACAGTGACTGTCTGCAAGGTCTGGCTTGGTTGGGAGGCAAAACTGCACAAATTTTGGAAGGAATAGTCTAGGCTATTGGAAGGAAAGGGAGGCATGCTTTGTACATTTTTCAGAATGAAAAGGTAGCGGGGCTGGACAAACAAATTTGCATAATTTTCCAAAGGATGGGTCGGGCTGCCTGAAGGGTTAGCAGGCAAGGATTGCGTAGTTTTTCTGGGGAACTACCCAGGTCACTGGCAGCTAAATTGGCTACTTGGGATACTAGTAGCAGAAATTGCGCAATTCCTAGAGGTAACTGGCAGTATGCTGCTAGTGGCTGCTGGCATGGAAAACTACACTGAGGATGGGAGGCCGGCTTGCTGATCATCTTTGCGCAATTTCTGAGTTGAGCTGACTGATGGGCAGTGGAAGGTCTGGTCATGAACATTGCGCAATTTTTGAGATGAATAGTTGGTTGGTTATTGGGATGACTGACTGGGAAAGCTGTGCAATTTTCTGAGGGAAACAGGGATGAGAACTTGGTGGCTGTCTGGCTTATTTGCGCAGTTTCCTCAGTGAGTTGAGTGGGTGAATTCATTGGTCTCTACACAATTTTTGAAGGGAGTCTGTCCCAAGGTGACTATCGAGTCCGATTGTCCAGGTGCCTAGCACGAGAGTTGAGTGAATTTCTTACGGGCAACGTAACTTGAAAAGACTAGCTTGGTGCTTCTGTGTTGTTCTGGTTGACAGTCGATCTAGTCGATGGCACCGTAATGGTCTGGCTGACAAAGGGGAGTTAGGTCATCAGAACCTTCAACAAAAATTGCTAAGTGTGTGAACAATTGAAAGATGCATAGGTGATCATACGAACACACACTCACATGACTTGACGACGAAACGACCAAACCATCCAGACACACATGCTCAACAAGACTAACCGACAATGTAAGTGACAAGCACGACACTCATGATTGATCGTTCATTGATCAGGATGACACTTGCGCGACAATGGATGTGACTCCTTTTGTGAGTGCGAATGATGCTTTCATAGTGAACATAATAAGCACATATGAAGCAAAGACCTTGAGCATAACCAGAACATGGTCGTAAGCATGACTTAGACATCAACATGTAGAGACTTGAATGCAATGAAAAAGCAAGGAGGATATAAGGATATAATAAACTCCATGATCTATTTGAGAAGAATGCAACATCAAAAAAAGTGTTCTTGATGAAGAAACTTTACAATCTCAAGATGAAGGAGGGTGCTTCAATTTATGAGAACTCGAATGAATTCAATATAATTACTAGTCATCTTTCCCCTATTAAATCATACTAGATGATGAAATTAGAGCGATTTTCTAAATGTGTTATATGTAAGACAACTGGGAAAATTTAATTGTAGTTATGAGTACTTCATCACCTGTAGGGACCCTAAAATTTGATCATGTCAATTGCAAAAAAGCAGGGAGGAGAAGCTTTAGCTTTAGTTGATCATGGCAGGAGAATTGATTGAGGCTGACAAGGGTGTTCAATATCGAGAGGCCAATCAAAATCAAGGAGGGGATGGCTCATGTGCTTTCATTGTGGTAAACCTAGACACATGACAAAAGAATGTCGAGTCTACAAGAAAGGACAAAAGGATCAGAAACCGAACAATACAAATCACAAGTCATCCATCACAAATAAAGGTGAGACTACTGTTGTAGTCACAGATGGTGATGTGTTGTTTATTGTTTCAGTAGAGGATGCATGTTTATATACATCTAGTATTAGCTTTTATTGGATCCTTTAATATGGGGCATCTCACCATGTAACCCCATGTAAAGATAATTTTGTTGCATATAATCTTGGTGATTATGGTAGAGTGCATTTGTGGAATAATCACTTTTGCAGTATTGTTGGAGTGGGAGATGTCCATATCAAGATGAAGGATGGCCAAGATATACTATTGTAATAGGTTAGGCATGTACTAGAAATGTGCATGAGTTTGATCTTTATGGGATGGTTGGATGATGAAGGCTATTCCACAAGCTTTGAAAAAGGAGGCTGTAAAATTAGGAAAGGATTATTTGTCATGGCCAGAAGACCCAAAGCAAGAACATTATATACATTGAAGGAAATAATATGGAAATCAAATTTGGTTGTTGTCACAAAAGAAGGAAGTTCAACAAATATTTGGCATAAGCACTTGGGTCACATGACTGAGAAGGGATTAAAAATATTTGTTGGTAAAAATTTACTACGAGGTTTGAAATCCTACAATCTTGATCATTGTGAGCATTGTATATATGGTAGACAAAGAAGGGTTTCATTCCTTAGAGGTTGCCATGATAGAAATAAAAATTGTTAGAATTGGTGCACTTACATGTGTTTGGGCCTATTAACATCAAGTCATTAGGACGAGCATCATATTTTGTAACATGTATAGATGATGCATCTAGAAAGGTTTGGACCTACCCTATGAAAAGTAAAAGTGAAGTTTTTGAAATATTTCAAAAACTCCATGTTGTTGTTGAAAGAGAGACTAAAAAATTGCTCAAGTGCCTAAGAACAAATAATGGTGGATAATATTGCTCAAATTCATTCAAGGAATATTGTAGCAGGTTTACCATAAAGCATGAGAAGATTGTGCCTGGTACTCCTTAATAGAATGGTGTCGTAGAAAGGATGAATCACACTATTATGCAAAAAGTGAGGAGTATGTTGTCAAATTATGGTTTGGAGAAGCATTTTTGGGCACAGAATATAAGGGAATCTTGCTATATTATAAATTGATCTCCAACTACAACCTTGGATGGAAGCATCCCTGAAGAAGTTTGGACTGGTAAGAAGTTGAATTATTCTCATTTGAAAATATTTGGATGTGGAGCATTTATACACATTCCCAAAGAAAATAGAACTAAGCTAGATGACAATTCTAAGAAATTCATTTTTCGGGGATATGTGGATGAAGAATTTGGTTATCATCTATGGGATCCAGTGAAACATAAAGCTATTAGAAGAAGGGATGTTATATTTGATGAGTCAGAAATGTTTAAGAGGACTGTAGTTGAGATGGAGGTCAAGAAGCTTATTGACAAGTTTAATGAGCAATAGGAAAACATCCCACCAATGTAAGAAAATGGGCAAAAAATTCAAGAGAAGGAAGGAAAACAAGTGGAAAGTGAAGAACATAAAGAAGAAGGAATCTTGCAGGAACCTTTACAAGAGATTCAACCTAATAATGCACCACCACAGTTGGTTCACAGATCTTCTACGCCTCATAAGCCTTCACAAATGTATCCTCCTTCAAACTATATATTATTGACTGATGAAGGTGAGCCTAATTATTTTCAAGAGGCTTGTAAAGTTGAGCACAATAAAGAATGGAAGAAAGCAATGGAGGAAGAAATGAACTCTTTGCTAGAAAATAAAACTTGGGAGTTGGTAAAGCTCCCAAAATGTAGAAAGGATCTACAATACAAATGGGTTTACAGGATTAGGCATGAAGGTGACAAAAACAAGGATAGGTATAAAGAAAGGCTAGTGGTGAAAGGATTTTCCCAAAAAGAAGGTGTTTATTTCACTGAAAGTTTCTCACCTATTGTCGAAATGTTATCCATTAGAGTGATTCTTGGTCTAGTTGATGGTTTAGACTTAAAATGTGAATAGTTAGATGTAAAGACTGCTTTCCTTCATGGTGAATTGGAGGAATAAATTTATATGGAGCAACCAAAAGGCTTCATAGAAAAAGGCAAAGAAGACCTCGATTGCAGGTTGAAGAAGAGTCTTTATGGGTTGAAATAGGAACCTTGATAATGGTACAAGAAATTTGATTAATTTATGTTGGAACATGGTTTTCATAGGTTGGAAGCTGACCATTGTGTCTATATCAAGAGGTATGATCAATGAAAGTATATAATATTATTGTTATATGTGGATGAAATGCTAATTTTGGGGCATGCAAAGAATATGATCAATAGGTTGAAGAAAGATTTGGGCAGCAAATTTGCAATGAAGGATTTGGGTCCAACACATCAAATATTGGGCATGAGGATCATGTGTGATAGGCAAAAAAAGGTTGTAAATGTCACAATAAAAGTATACCAAGAAGGTGCTTGACATGTTTAATATGAAGGATGCCAAGCTAGTTGGTACACCCCTTGCAACCCACTTCAAATTGAGCATTGAGTTATTTCCAAAAGATGACAAGGAGAAGGAAGAAATGAGCAAGATTCCTTATGCTTCAAAAATTGGTAGCTTGATGTATGCCATGGTATGCACATGACTAGAAATTACATCTTCAGTGGGAGTAGTGAGTAGTTTCCTTGCCAATCCAGGAAAATAACATTGGCAAGCAATAAAATGGATTTGAGGTATCTCAAGGATACTAGTCATTACTGTTTATGTTTTCGTCATAATATGACTATGCTTGAAGGATTTACAAATGTAGATATTGCTAGAGATATGGACACCAGAAAGTCCACTATAGGTTATTTTTATACATTTGCAAGTGCAACAGTCTCTTGGGTATTAAGGCTACAAAGAATAGTAGCTCTCTCTACCACAAAGGAAGAGTACATAGCTGCAACAGAAGATCGTAAATATATATGGATGCAGCGATTCATAGGAGAGATAGGAATAAAGTAGGACAAGTATGTGCTATACAGCGATAGTTAGTGTGCCATTCACTTTTCAAAAAAACTAGAATTTCACTCAAAAACCAAGCACATTGACTTAAGGTACCATTGGATCTAGTATGTGTTAGAGGAAGGTCAATAATACTTGGAAAATATTCATATAGATAGGAACCCTGATGATATTCTCAGTAATATTCTACCAAGAAATAAACATGAGCTATATATAGGTATGACAGGACTTGGTGTGACTTGATTCATGATTCTTCATTTGGCTTCAAGTGGGAGAATGTTAAATGTGAAGTCAAAATAAGTCGACATTGATGCTGTCTACACCAAAAGCCATAACCGAGAGTCATCTTCAGCCGAACCTACCACACCACCCATTGAATTCTATATTTCACTATGCAGTCATCTGAATCACAAGCAGAAAATTCTAGATCCTCCCTCTTCATCTATAAATTTGTATTTTCCTCTTCCTAAGCAATGCAAGCCAAGGAAAGGCCCTCTAGTAAGGAAAAATCTTGTGTTTTTTGTTTTCCATTATTGTTTGTTATCTTTGTCTTTTGTTCTCCATTCATGTTGTAGTCTCTATTAAGATCTTTGTTATGTTCTTGATCCCATGATCCTATGTTTTGGGCTCTGTTGATCCCATCATAGGAGATAGATCAACGAACATGAGATCCATATGGGTAGCTACTTGGTTGGCTAGACCCATATAAAATAATTATGAGTAATCATCAATCATAAGGGCCAAAGGGATTAAATTTTTTGAGGAGGCCAATGTAAGTGAGATAAAGCACCTAATCCTTGGCACCCCGTCCTTTGTTTCTTCGTGTTCTTATAGAGATAATTCAGTTGGGTGAGCATGTAGAGCCTAAGAGTTTGAGTGAGGAGGAGAAAGAGCTAGTTGATTCTTCGCTTCTTTTCATCTATGATGGGCTTCATGTAGTAAACCTGGTGCTAGAGTTTGTAGTCAAGAAGGTGCGAGACCATCCACAACTTGGGTACCCAGTCGTGTATGGTGTCCTTGTTGCTCAAGAAATAGGAGCTCAACGAGACAAAACTTGACTGCAAATGGATAAATAAATTATGTTGATGATGCTTTTCTACTTTGTGATCATGGAAACCATAGTATATATAGATATTGGGGATTAAATATCTCGAGTATGATTTATACTATCATCATCATCATCCCTATGAATGCATCCCTGATGGAAGCACTTCTCTCCAACCCCATCATTCTGTTTCGGTTTTGACGTAAGTTGAAGGCAACCATCCTTCCCAAAGGTTGCTATCTTATTGTTCCATGGATACAAGGGATGTGGAGGCTCTATTATCATTTCGGAAGGCTATCACATTAGATCCTTGACTAAATAGAGACTTGTATTAAGAACGTAAACAATGAAAGAAGCATGTGTTGCGCTTGTGCTACTTAAACATATTATTCATGCTAGCATCCAAATTAGAAAATCTAAATACTAAATGCCAAAATGCAATGAACCAGAACCATATTTTTTATTTTAAATTCATCAAGAAACACAACCTTTGAAATGATAAATAGCAAAGATGTATGATGAAACAAACTAAATGCAATAAAAACAACATTACAAACCAAATCATGATCTTCAAGTGCATCAAAGTATTCACTTTGATTCAATTAAGAGTTAGAATTCAAGCTTTTATGATGTGTTTCACTGATATCCTCCATATCACTGCTGCTAGCAATACTCTTCCAATCCTCTTCATCTAAGAAATCGTCAGAACATCTGTAACCTTCCTCTCTTAGCACTTAATTAGGGGATCCTGTGGCACCATCACCTTGCCTTCCAAGTGAACCCTCTCATGCTAACATGATTTTTTCCTAAAGTTATACATGTTACAAACACTATATTTTGACCTCCAGTGGATATATTTTTGACAAATTCCAGACAGGTTGACGACCTTGTAAAAGTTGATTTTTTGCCTGTTGGCCATATCATTTCAACAAATTCCAAACTGACTAAGTCAGATGAATATTTCATAGTAGCCAAATTTTCAGAGCGTAGTTATGTCTTTTTGATAATTTTCAAATCATCTAAATGGGATAAGAAATTCACAGAAGTTGAAGTCTCACCTAGAGTAGTCAAAGCCATAATCAGTCCACTATAGGATTTTGCCTCATTTCTAACACCATTTTCACTCTCTACCTCATCACCATTCGTCTTTGCTCCACAATCAAATAAATTCCCCTGTCTCATAACAGGAGGCCCTTGTTCAGATGTGAAGGAATTGCATGCTAAGCAATGAGTGAATTTGGAAAAAATTGGTTGAGGCAGGACAATTATGTGTAGGCCAAGAAAATAGAGATGTGTCAAGAAATCTAACGAAATAGTCTAGAATTAACCAATTCTTTTAGCTAGAGATCCATGCCACATAAGGAATAAGAAATATCCAATAGTCTATTTTCCCTGGAATATACCTTAAGATCCTTTTTTTAACCTTCAATGAGTAATATTAGGTGAATACATAAACCTAGAGGCAAAAATTGCTACAAACATAATATTAGGTCTAGTTGTAGTAAGATACAACAAACTACCAACTAGACTTTTATACAATGTGGGATCAAAAGGTGGTGCTATATCTTCTTTTCTCAGTTTGGTACCTTGAGATATTGGTGTATCAGAAGGTTTGCAATTGGTCATTTTGAACCTTTGGTTGATACTAGTGGCATATTTTTGTTAACCAAAAAAAATTCCATTAGCATATTGGTGAATTTCAATGCCTAAGAAGTATTTCATGACCTGTAAATATGTCATATCAAACTATGTTTGCATTGCTACTTTGAATTCTTCTAACATCATATTTCCAGTATAAGGAATGTCATCTACATAAAGACATACAATAAGAAATTTACCTTCATGAGTTTTGATAGACAAATTTGGCTCATGAGTACTTCTACAAAAACCACTTTTGATGAGATAGGTGTCGATGTGCCTGTACCAAGCTGTTGGAGCTTATTTCAAACCATATAAATATATATTCAATATGAATACCTTATGATCCTATCCTGGAACTTCAAAATTAGGAGGCTACTCTACAAAAACTTCTTCCTACAATATACCATTTAGGAAGGCATATTTTACAGCAAACTGATAGACATTCCATTTTTGTTGATATGTTGTGGATAAAATTGTTTTAACAATGTCTAACATTACTATTGGAGTAAAGGTTTCACCATAATCGACACCAAACTATTGTGAGAATTATTTGGCAACCAACCTTTCCTTATGTCTCTCAATCTCTCCTTTTTCATTTAGCTTGGTCTTATATACCCATTTTACAACAATTCTAGTTTTCTCTCTTAGGAAATCAACTAATTCCCAAGTTTCGTTCTTCTCTATGGAAGAAATTTCTTGGTTCATTGCATCAATCCAATTGTTTTCTTAAACGGCTTTTTCAAAATGGGTTGGTTGAGTTGAAAGAAGTGTAAACGTATTTTTTTGGTCAAACTCATGCTCCTTCTCATATATTTCTCTAATGCTTCTTGTTTTTTTATTGTCTTATGAAGATGTTGAATCACTCCTTGAAGATGTACCATCTTCATCATGGTATGGCTTTTCGTGAATCTACAATATTGGTCGTTGTGGTTGATAAAAAGATTGATTTGAAGCTTCATCAACATGATCAAACAAAGATTTATTTTAAAAAAAAAATATCTACTTAAAAAATCTTGAGTGGTAACTGAATTATAAAGTATGTATGCCTTTGACTACTCACTATAGCCTACGAAAATACATATTTCACTCCTATCATCAATATTCTTTCTTAGTTGCTTAGGAACATGTGAAAATGCTACTAATCCAAAAATTCTTAAGTGAGATACATTTACCCTTTTACCATCCCATGCTTCTTGAGGTATTGTATCTTAGAGACTGGTTGTTGGAGATCTGTTGAGAACATACACTTCTGTTGAAACTACTTCATCCCAATATTTATTTGACAACTTCTTCTCACGAAGCATACATTTGGCAATGTTCATGATCAACTGATTTTTCCTTTCTGCTACTCCATTCTATTGTGGAGGATAACTTATTGTGTTTTGCATTATGATTCCTTGATTGAAGTCATTGGAGTTGTACTCTCCTCCTCTATTAGATCTGAGTACTTTCAAAGGATTTCCACTCTTATTTTCTTCTTTTGCTTTGAACTCTTTAAATCTTGAGAAAGTATTTGATTTATTTTTGAGAAAATACATGCATATCTTCCTGCTATAATCATCAATTAATGTCATAAAACAAAAACTACTAGCAATGGATTGTGTCTGCATTGGACCACATATATATTTATGGACTAGATCTAAAGGATCTTTTTCTCTAGACGAAGATGTGGGAAATCTATCTCTTTTATGCTTTGTTAGAACATAAATTTCACAATTACAATTTTTTTCATTCATAGTAGGGAGACCAATGACCATTGAATGTTTCTGAAGAAGACTTCAACTCTTGAATGGGATGTGGCCATACCTACAATGCCATAACTAAGACTCATATATTCTTGACACATTGTGGACAAACTACTGCGAGAGATTTCAACTTCTAAGAGTCAATGGAAACATCCTATTCTTGGTTTTTTCAACCTTTGTCTATCAGTATTCAAATGGGAGGTTTGTCATAGATACAACATGTTTTCCCTTGAAATATTACATCATAGCCATATTCCATGAGTTGTCCTACACTAATTAGGTTATGCTTCAAATGTGGAACATAACAAGCAACAGGTATGTATTTCTATTGATTCTGGTTAGTAAGAATAGGGACAATACATTTTCCTTCAACTTTAATACAAGAACGATCTCCAAGAGTAATTTATGATGTTATGGAGGCATTGAGATAAGAAAGCATATTTTGTTCACTGTCATATGATTGTTGCAACCACTATCCAACAACTAAATGTCCTTGTTGTGAGTGCCTTAAAAACGATGGCAAGAAGGAAACATTATTTCAGAGGATTCTCCTTCATTGTTGGAGAAATTGACACTACCTCTTTGCATATCTGACTATTTCTTTTTTCATTCATGTTCATAATGCCTAAATTTCTTCCAGTAATAACATTGGACAATTTTATCCATGGTCTTTTGCTCTGAGTTTGGTTTGTAGAGGTCTGGACTGCTTTGCTACATGATGATGTTCTGATCTACCTTTGCTTTAGCATATACTTCACTTATTTCCACATATATATCCTATGCCTTTTCCTCTACCAAAATAAATTTGTTCTTTTAAAGATTCTTCCATGGAATCTTTTGCCAAGTTGAGTCCCGTTTTGTGTGCCAGAAGTGATCTCATCAACTGTTCCACTGAGAAAGTTGTAAAATCTTTGGATTCCAGAATGACTGTTAAAATCATGTCATATTTCTTGGGAAATCTTCGAAGGAATTTTTCAACAATTTTCTGATTTGAAATGGTTTGACCGATCGGTTTAATTTGATTGACTATTCCCATGACTCTAGTCATGAACTGGTCCACATTATTTGTGTCAGTCATCTTTAGGGTTTCAAACTATTCTCTCAATGTTTGCAAATTAGCTCTCTTTATTGTATCATTATCTTGATACATAGATTTCAAGATTTCCCAAGCTTCATTTGTTGTGGATGCGTTAGTTACCTTGTCGAAGATAGATTCATCGAATGAGTTTTGTATCCAACATTTGGCTCTGTGCTCCTTCTTTCTGAGTTCAATAGCTGCATTCCTCTGATTATTGATCATGTCCACCCATGATTCTTGGGTTGTCTCTACATAGGTGTTCTGAAGAGTATCCCACACTCTTGGGCTTGCATAAACGTCTTCATTATTAAAGACCAAAACTCATAATTTTTGCTAAGCAGAGTCGGGGTCTATGTCAAAGCACTGGAGGAAGCCATTTTTTCAAATGAGAATGTGTGCCTTTTTATAATATATATATAGATATATAGATATATATATATATATAATATATTATATATATATTATATATAATATAAAGAAAATGAATCAAACAACACCTCTTAAAAAAACAATTTTAACATGAATAGGCCCCCTAGCTACTCTTAAGTTTTTTTAAACAAACTCTTAAGAAAAAAAACCATTAAAAAAAAAAACCTTTAAATAAGCCTCAACGAAGGAAAACAATAGAAATTGAATTTGGATGAACAAAAAAAGGAATTTTGTCATGTAGTGAGCCTTCTTAAGATTCGAAAAACAAACTAACCTTAAAAGTCTTTGAACTTTTCACTTTGGTGATCCTTTGACTTTGGTGAACATTGAAATTTTGACTTCGTTTATGATCCAAAACAAAATCCCTGATTTGCACAGTTTCAAAGGTTTTTGATGTGTAATCGTGTGCAGTCCTTCATTGTAGGGGGTGCGTATATTTGATTTTTTCAACAATTGTAAGTATGATGATTTGTGCAGTTTCTTCTTGGCTGAGTTGTGAATACGACACACTGAGCCTTTTTTATAGGTGCGTAATTGAATTTTTCTCCTCTTCACAGGTGAGGAATTTTCACTTTTCACTTTGATCTCTCATGATCCTTGCTTCTTCTTTGCGAGCCCAAGAAAATTGAAGCATTTCTCTCTCTAGAGTCTTATGTGACTTGGTGCTCTCATACCATGACAAAGAATGAAAACGAAAAGATGGAGCAGAGATTTCTCCTCTTAGTATTCAAAATAGCTAAATATATTACATTGTAAACATCAATAATAAATGACTGAAGTAGAACTCAACATGTATAGAGTAGAACTGAAGTAAAACTGAACAATCTATGACACCTAACAGACAACATAATTAAATGTCATGACACCTATCTGATAGTGAGATTAAAATCTCAACATGTAAGCCCCTAAATGAGCTTGTAGATGCATTTGCCTCCAATACTACAGAACTAGAACCATTTCTCCTTGGCATGATGAAAAATACATTGAGGTTATGCCCACACACATATGTGGTCACAAGAAGAGTACCAATTGAATGAACTTGTAGATGCATTTGCCTCCAACCCTTAAGAAATGAAGCCATTTCTCCCTCGCATGATATGAAATACATTGAGTTTATGCCCACAGATAGATGTGGTTAGAAGAAGAGTACCACTGTGGTCAAATCATAATACTGAGAGGGAGTTGGATGTGCTCTAAATTGTGCAATCATTGATTTCCAACAAAATCCCTGACAATCACCTTCAAAAACATATCCACCTTTTTAAAATTCAGAACTCCATAATGATATCACTAAATAAGAGATGTGCATACCTGAAACATTTCCATAGATTTTATTTTAAGAGGAGGTCGAACCCAATGCCCACTACCACCTTTGTATTGGCACTACTAGTTGGGGATGGGATCAATGAATCGTAAACATTCAGATGAGGCCCAATATCAGCAGTAAATTTGACAAAATATTGAACAACATGTATCACAATTGGTTTCCATTTCCACATCGCAAAAATTAATAAAAAGTACCCAAAATTGAAATATCCAGAGTTGTCATCAGTGTCCGCATATGCTTGCAACAACTTTGCCATCAGAAACTATCATTAGTTCAAATTTATACCCTGTACACAAAAATATTCCACACAGGGGGTCTAACATACATTCTCCCTTGGATCCCATAGAAACAAAAGCATAGGAAATAGTACAAAGAGCATCGAATTAAACATATTAGCCAATGGATCCAGTAGTTGACCTAGTTGATTCAGTTGAATGAGTTCTAGATCTACTTACAGTTCCATAATACTTGTAGTTCCATAATAAGTCCTACACCATATAACTTGCTCATACTCTCATGGTTGAATCAAGATATATCCCTTTGCTACCAATATTGTTTATATTGGAAACCTTTCACTAAATTCCATGTTGATGCATATTCAAAATTATGTATTGATATATTAGTGTTCAATGGCCTCAAGCCTCTTGCAGTGGAACTTTCCCAATGTATCTCTGGTATTATTTGGAGAATTATATCCCTAGTAATGTATTATGAGGTTAGGAAAATGTACAAACTCTATATCCAGTGGTTAGATGTTCCAATTCAAATTTGTATCAATACCAAGCCCTTAAATTTATAATTATGTCTCTATCTTCTGCTAGGTGATACTCCATTATTGAATGATCATTTGCCCACAAATAGATGCAAGTGTCTTCCTCTATTTCAAGTTTCTAAGCTATTAATTTCCATTAATGGATGTTTTTCAATGATCCGGGTGGATATTGGTGACCACCTGCGTATTCCACTTGGACCCCCACCATTGTTTCTTTTAGTTTTTCAGTTTCCTTAATTGTAGCACAATTTACTATTTTTGGTAGTTTTTCAAGTCCTTAACTTCCAGAGCTGTTTTGAGGTCCTAAACGATGTTCTTTCGGGAAAATCACCAACATCGAATATAATATTTTAACATGGTATTCACGGTTACCAGTTTTAGTCCTTGAATACATCTTTCTAATGAGGTATCATATGCATCAAACAGAGATCGTATGTCAAAGTTACGACCCCATGAAGTTGATGTACCAATTTACCCCAATGGGGCCCATAGTTTGGTGTTTCATCTCCTAGGGCTAGGTTTATGGATGTTTGGGGTTTTCCACTATTTCTCAATAATAAATAGGCCCTAAAGCCTCATTGTAACACAGTTCAGAGGCATGTAGCTACTACATCTCTTCTCAGAGATAAGCTACCATCGCCTGAGCTAGTCTTATTTCCATTCTGTATGTAAGCATATTTCTATATTTGATATTAATTAAATGAAGTATTATTTTTTTTGCACATTTTTATTTATGGTTATATTTGTAATTTTTTGCCTTCCTATTTAAATTCAGATCATTTGACTTCAAAAAAATCTCATTAAAGCAACATTGGCTCATTTAAGTTTTGAAACTCAAAGTGTTCTCAAACAGCTTTTGTTATAGTAATAGAGAGAATTTTTTTTATGGGGAGGGCCATTAATTTTCCCTTGGAGAACCATACTCTGGAATGAGAGATTCCCCACAACAACAACATTCCCACCCACTACATCAAAGTGCATAGCGGAATGACATTTTGGGGGAGATCTTGTGAGTTTAATAGAGAAGAGGGTTAAATAGCTTCCGTCCTAAACAAGCAACACAAATGGAAGTAGAGGGAATAATGTAAACTTTTAAGGAATACATGTTCATGAAAACCATTAATGGTCTTGGAGCACTGCACTCATGGAGGAAGATACAATGACAACAGCCATTGATAGTCTCACAACGCTAGCTCATTTCTTTGTATAAAGAAAAGTGTTCTTAGACATCTTCTATTATAGCAATGGAGGGCGAAAAAACTTTGAGACCATTCTAATCTTGGCTAATTATGGGAAGGGCCATTAATAGTCACATGGAGAACCATATTCTTGAATGAGAGTGGAGAGAGCCCCCACAACAAAATTATGTCATGCTGTGCAAACTAATTGCACAATGGAATGACATTTTTAGGGAGATATTGTGAGTTTAAATAATGTAAACTTTGAAATGGGAACTATAAACTCAAAATGGGGACTCTAGCAAAGAAACCCCAAAAAAGCATGAAAAACTGTGCTAAAAACGAAAAGTGTTGATGCTGGAATAACACTTTTTTTCTAGGGTAAATTTTCAACATATTTTAAAAATGGCAGTGAAAACCAATTTTTTGTGCAAAAATTGTGTAAAAAACACCCCGAAAATGAAAAGTGTTAGTGATGGAATAACACTTTTTTTTTTTTTCCTAGGGTAAATTTTCAACATGTTTAAAAATGGTAGTGAAAACCCATTTTTTGTGCAAAAAATATGTAAAAAAACACACAGAAAATGAAAATTGTTGATGTTTTGATGTTGAAATAATGTTTTTATTTATTTTTTTTTATGTTTTAGTTTTTTATTTATTTTTCCATAAAAATTTATGCAACATTATTAAAAATAATGGCGTAATTTATCATGAACGTCTGAAAAAAACATCAAAAAAATTTAAAAAAAATATAATGAAATATCAAAATTAAAACAAATTAAAATAAAAAAAATAAATAATGATAAAAAGTTAAATACAAAAATTAATAAAACAAGAAGAATAAAATATATAGAAAAACAAAAAAAAACTAACATAAAATTTAAAAATAAAACAAAACCAAAATAACTTTTAAAAAGACAAAAAAAATCATAAAAAATAAAAAAATTAACAAGATAAGAATTAAAATAAAAATTTAAAGAAATAAACAATAACAACAATATTTAAAAAAGAAAACATAAAAAAATAAGAAATAACAATAACAACATTTTAAAAAGAAAACATAAAAAAATGGTAAAAACAATAAAAAACAAAAGTTTTTTAAAAACTATAAAAATAAATAAATAAAAATACACAATTTATGTTTTAGGCATTTAGGCCATTTACATTAAATATGGTGTTTTTAAATTTTTATTTTTTTTAAATATACCTTTTTGTTTATTTAAATTTTTAATTTTTACTAGTTTTTTTTAATGTTTTCTGGTTGGTTTTTTATTTGTTTTTAAAATTATTTAAAAAATTGTTTTTCAATATTTAATTATTTAAATAAAATAATATTTTTTAATATTAATATTATGGATGGTAAATAAATTTATTAATATTGATAATATTAATATTTGTAATAATGATATTAACATTAATAAATAATATAATGTAAATAATATTATATATGATTATAATAATAGTATATAAAGAGAAAAATAAAATAATTAAATAAAATTTAGGTCTCTTCCCTTAGGCCCAGTCAAACCTAGCTGTTAGAGGTCCTATTTAACCGTTAATTAGTCAAATTTAGCTGTTGGAATGGCCTGCTATCCCTATTTAACTCATCGCTCAGTTTGGATCTTCAACTTGTCCTGACGATGAACCACACTAGTTGGTTCGAAACACGTCGACAAATGATTTTTTATGTGATTTTGCCGAAATTATTCTCACAAACAAGAATATGGATCACATAAATCTGAATTCTTTAGAAAGATATCTTGTTATGCCATGGAATCTGGGAGGGGACTTTAATATGATCAAATATCTTTCATAAAAAAAGCTGGGACCAGAACACTAGGTAGAAACTCCATAGCCTTTAAGAAATTCCTAAACGACATGAGGCTAGTGGATACAGAGATAAAAAATGGTACCTTCTCCTAAAATAATAAGCGGGGAGGGACTTCTCAAGTTGCCTCTAAACTAGATAGATTCATAATATCTAAAGACCTCATTCTCACAGGCCTTGACTTGTCTACTTTAATCCTCCCTTTTGGAGGCTCAGATCACTGGCCTGTCCAACTTTAAGCTTCTTTCATAGGCACTCCGAGAAACAAACCTTTTAGGTTTGGAAATATTTGGCTCACCCACCCTGACTTCATTAGCAATAATGGAAAATGGTGGGTAGAAGATATGTTCGTTCAAGAAACTAATATGTTCCTCTTGCATCAGAGACTGTAACACATCAAACTTAGTCTTAAATAGTGGAAGAAAAACGAGTTTGGCAATATATTCAAAGCCAAAAAAAAGTAGAACAGAAACTGCAGGGAATTAATGAGGTCTTCATCACAGATGGCTTTACTGAAGAAAGTAAAATTTAAGCGGACTCTCTTCAATGGGAATGGGAAGACAAATGCAAGCAAGAGGATATATTTTGGAAATAGAAATTGAGTGTGTAATGGATAATGGAAGGAGAAAGAAACAAAAAGTTTTTTCACAAGTTAACTATGGATCACAAGTCTCATAACAGGATTTCAAAACTTAGAGATACTCAAGGAAAACAACTCAACACCCACAAAGAAATAGAATCTCCTCTAATACAACATATCCAAAGCATAGGAGAGGAGCCTCTCATAGACAAATCACAATATATCAGCAACTTCACAAACCACATTCCTAAGCTTGTAACAAGAGAAGATAATTACAATCTTAACAGGCAAGTGATTGAAGAGGAGGTCAACGAAGTCATCAAAGAGGTGAAAAATGGGAAATCTCTAGGCTCTGATGGGTTCAATGTAGACCTCTTCAAAGCATGTTGGGAAATCATAAAACAAGATATCCTTGATTTGGTGGAGGACTAAAGGAAAAAAAACTATTTTGAGGGCGCTTAATTCCTTGTTCATAACTTTGATTCCAAAGCAGGAAAAACTGTCACACTAGATAGATTTAGACCCATAGCTTTATGCAATGTGGTGTACAAAATTATATCCAAAGTACTTGCAAACAGCCTCAAGCCCCTTCTTCCAAATCTTGTGTCTGAGGAGCAAACCGGATATGTGGAAGGAAGGCAAATTCTAAATAACATCATTCGAGCTCACGAGGTGGTTCATTCTCTCAAGAGAAATAAGCAAGCAGGTGTGATCAGACAACTTGAACTAGCAAAAGCTTATGATAAAATAAGCTAGGCATACATCAGGGAAGTACTATAAGCGTATGGCTTTGACCATAAATGGATAATATGGATAATTGCCCTTGTCACCACAGCTAGTTTTTCAATCCTGCTTAAAGGCCCACGATCCAGAACCTTTAGGGCTTCGAGAGGCCTCAGCCAATGAGATCCTCTCTCTTCCTTCCTCTTTATTCTCATGATGGAAGGTTTAGGCAATGTAATTAAATAAGCCAAAGAAGGAGGAAAAATCCAAGGACTCAAACTCACCCTAAATGGGGATGCCTTGACTCATCAATAATTTGTGGATGACACTATGCTACAGGGCACACCCATGGTCAAGGAAACTAAAGCTTTCAAGCAAATCCTGAAAAACAATTCTATGGATGCTGGTATAGAGGTAAGCCTTATCAAATCAAAGATTTTATTTTTTAATACTGACATTGCTATTTAGAGAAACCTCACCACAATTCTCGGCTTTCAAAGAGAACAACTACCCACAAAATATCTGGGAATACCTCCAATGGACAAACCTCTGAACAAGGTAGTTTGGGAGCCAATCACTAATAAACTCCAAGACAAAGTCCGGAAATGGGCAAGAAGGTATTTGAATTTAATAGGAAGGCTAGTGCTAACAAAAGCTGTCCTACAAACTATTGCCATCTTCATGGTTTCAGCCCTTCCTATTCCCAAAGGAATTTTGCAACACATCAAAAATATCCAAAGAGACTTTCTTTGGGGCAAAGGGGAGAGAAAAAGGAATGGGCTTTGTTAGCATGGAATAAGATCTGTAAAATACACATTAGATTATATGGCAAAGTGACTAAGCCAATTCACTCTATTAGCATAAATATATTAAAAAACATGCAACAAACTAATGAGAATGGTGAATTAAGTCAAAATAGGAGGTAGAATGAGCCCATATAATTACCCATTTATGCGGCTCATCATCACCCCCCTACTAAATGGCTTGCTCATCCTCTGAGCAACTAATCTAACTCTTCATATTTAATGGCTCTAACAGATTCCCTGACATCCCAAGCCTCTGATGTGATGTCTTCCTCTCTATCATGGAAACCTGCTTTCCTATCCACTACTTCCCATTGGTTCTATTCTCTTCCTTAACTCCTTCCAATAGTCTTAGTAAGACCAATCCAATTGGCTTTCAAATTTTTCATTGAGTGCTTATATAGGGGCACTCTCCTCATGGCTTCCCTCATCCTGTTTGGGGAGTGATACTCCCCTATCTTTAGGCTATGTGGCAATGTATTCCACCTTCTGATGCATGCATGAATATAGTCATCACCAAAAAATCTCTCCATATCCTCGAAATGAGCAATAGCCTATGCTTGCTTGTCAACATAGTTAGGGAGAACTTGAGGATTAGATGCAAGGTGTTGGTGCGAATAGATGAGAGCCAAGGGTTCTGTTGGTTTTTCTCTAATCATCAGCGGATCACTCAACTCTTCTCCCATCATTTTCTGAATTTCCTCTTCTCTCTCTTCTTCGTGGCTCATCCAAGATTTCATAACCATGAGCTGCAAGTCTACCAATGCAACATTTGGATCCCATAAATTCATGTTAGTAAGTTCCATCTTATGTAGGTAAAATTCTGCTAGCGTTGCTTTATCCTCAACTGAACTATGATCACATAAATGCATAAATTGGCCATAATATTGAAATGGTATTGTGCTCCTCTGGGCCAATGTTTTAATCTAAAATTGGAACCAATGATCTTTAAGGTACAATGCATATGATTTGGCTGGCTGCCTGCACTGTAATTATTCCATTGCCCAACTGCCCATGCATGCTAATTAGGCTTCTTTTTCCTGTAGCTACCTTTTCAAAATCAACACTTCAGTTTTTGCCTGGAACTCTTTTTCTTGTTGTTGTTTCATCAATGTCTCACTGTCGGTCTGGGATTCTTCTTCTTGTTGATGTCTCTCTGCTGCCTCACTATTTGCCTGGGGTCCCTCTTTCTATTGTTGTCCTTTCAAGATTGACAACTCATTTCCTTCTTGAGGTTCCCTTTCTTGTAGCTACTTTTTCAACAATTCATTTTCTTCTTGCAATTGAGCTCTTTTGATGCTCTCTGTATGCCTTACCATGCTCAATTCCATGCTCATCTATCTCAACTTGTTTTCCATGTGCCCTAAGTCTTCGACACCTTTGGATTTTTCACTCTACATCCATGTGTGGGTCTTGACACTTTCCTTTTCCAACTTCAAGAAAAGAGGAATTGCAAACTTTTGTGGGATGATCTTCCCACCTTCCAGAAGGTTGTAGTAGGAGCCTAAGTTAGGCTGAGGTCTAGGCTCTAGTATCTCTTCCTTTTGGGACTATTCTTCTGCCTTCTTTTCTAGTTTTTTAGTTTCTTTGAGCTTTTCTAATGTCTCCTGTCAAGAGGTTTGTGCCTCTTGTAGGACTGCCTTAGAGTCCATTAATTTGATCCTTTCCTTATAGGTAGAGGTCTTAGGGGTTCCCCTATTGTAAGTGATGGAAATTTTGGAGGGAGATTCCTCCTTTGTTATAGTAGGTCCATCCTCAATGATGATGGGTTCTTTCAAAGGTGGCTAAGGCTTGCCCATATTGATTTTGGTGCTCTTTTGAGATTTGAAATACATAGATGGCTATCTTTTTATTTTCCCTTTTAGCTTAGTTGGAGTACTAAGTGAAGCAAGAACAGTCACCACTTCTCTTGCTAGTGTCTCAGAAGACACTTCTTCTTACTATTTTTCTTCTTCTTCTTCTATAATTTTGCCTATGTTTGTTGTCTCTAATGTTGTTTTTGATGTCTCTGGTGTTGTTTTCACCTCTACTTCCTAAGTCTCTGCCTTTCCTATGGCAGCCTTTTTCTAAGTTGTCTTGGGCTTCTTCTTTTCAGTTCTTGTCCTTTTCCTTTTCAATGTTGTGGCCTTCCCTTTTTCTTCTTTTGATGTTGTTTTCTTATTTGTTTTAGGTCCAACTGTGGTTGTGCCAGGTTTCTCCTCTCCTCTCCGTTTTTCTTCTTTTCCTTCTTCTAATTGAATATTTTGTGCTTCTTCATGGATTTCCTTCTCAATTTCCTCTTTCTGCTCCTCCTCTTCACTGCCATATGGGCTAAGGTCATCAGTGAGAGTTTTTATGTCATCCTCTCTAGTCATGTTCTTGAAAATTTCCCAGGCTATAGGGATTGTTTATGTGTGTAGGGAATCCTCCACTAGTAATTTAATGAGCCCATTTGAACTAGTTGGTTTGGAACCCCTGCATTCAATTTGGTGCTACATTCTATCAAACACTGGAGGAGAAAATATGGAAGAATAAGCTTTCTAGATGCAGGTAGGTCCATTCCATATCTGAGTTCATGTAACAATATGAATTGATATCCATAGACTATACTGTATCTTCCTTCACAGGAGATATATTTCATGATATTGTAGCTGACCTCACCCCATGGATAAGGTATATTTTTCCTTCTGGTCCTATTCTTATCCTCCACTAGATGTTCATCAAGCTGGAAAGAGGTCCTTTTAGCAACCTGTCCTAGTTGTTTTTCTTCTTTTCTCTAGGGGAGCCCAAGTGGAAGACTTGTAATTCTGCTGATGAATTCTGATGTGAGTTCTATGGTTAGACCCCTAAAACTAACTGTAGCATGGGGTTTTTAATGGGGTCTTAAACATATTAAAAATTCCTCTGTAACTTCCTCATCATACCCATGAAATTTCTCAAAGAAAGGCATCCAATTTGCCCTAGTAAAGAGGGCTACCAATTTTGGGTCTTCATGAAATTTGGTGGAATTCAAAGGCTCCTTTCTCACAAAACCCCCTATCATGATGTTGAGTGACTGCTGGAAATTCTTAGGTGAGGAGGAAGGCAACAAATTTTCAAACCCGAAAACAGAGGAACATATGAGGTTTTTTCTGGAACCAGAGAGGGTTTTTTGTGTTTCTTCTTTTAAAAAAAAAAAATTGTAATTTTCTTGCCCTTCAAACTCTATTGTCAACCTCAGTTTACTTTTCGGGTTATTGGAGGAAATCAATATCTTTTTCTTTTTTTAGAAAAACACAGAGAGTAAGACAATGTTTTTCTTCCACAAAGTAAGCAGACCACCAAATGCAAATTCACTATTTTACAAGCTTAATTTCTGATGGTTGCATCGCTTCTTCATATAGGAGAATACAGGGAAGAAAGAGACAAAATTTTAGTGCAGAGAGTAAAATGGAGAGACTGTATATATTATCGAAAAACACAGGCAGACTTTTGTTTTCACTTTCCCTTTCTTTTTCACCTCAGTACTTTGCTTCAAATCCACCACCTTTTGTAGATAATTAACATGCAGAGTGGGTTGTCCGAACTTACCTTCTCTCGAACTCGAATTTGGCATAAAATCTCGAATTTTCCCTTAGCAGAGCTATTCACTGCCCTTCTTGTAGAAAGGTTCCTGTAGACTGTGTTTCTACTCCTATAGAGTGTGATAATGCTCCTGTAGAGCCCGATAAGCAGAAGGGTTTCAAAACTAGAAGAGAGTGACTGCTTTGAGGTTTTGAAGGTGGTAGGTGAGTATTTGTAGCCGAGAACTCGTCGATGCAAATGAAAACAAAGGTGATGGAGGCTTTGACTACAATGTACTTAATCTTATGGTGTTTTCTGCGGTGACGAGGTGAGGTGGAAGGAATGGTACGTTATCCCCATCTGGACCATTGGTTCCTACTGCATTGCCATTATGATACTTCATGTCGCCTGCCCATAATCGCTTCCATCATTCTCGTTATCCGCCACCACCACTACCTGTTTTGAGTTTTTCTTCCTGAGTTGACTGAACACACGTGCTGATTGCATCCACTGAACGATGTTTGAATTAGATGAGGCTTGTTCAAACTGGACAAGGGTGTCCAGTTAGGTAGCCACTGATTTCGTTTAATCGTGACCATATCAATGGTTCATGCGGTTTCTAAATCATATTCATCTAATAGAAGAACAGGTTTAGCCACTTACCTGTTAGTCCCTACTATGCTTTGCATGTTCAGACTTTAGCACTTTGTTCTTAGATTGCTGTTGTTGTTGGCTACTCATGGCTTCTAAACTGGTGACCAGGCTATCTCATGCTAGTGATCTTCTTAATCAGGAATGAATCCATACGCATTGTATACACCTATAGCTACATTGACCCTACCTCTGGAGCTTGCTTTTTTAAAGGGATCAGCTGTTACAGGAATCCTGTAGGATATCTTGTAACTATTTCTCCCTCTAAAATTTATGGCTGAGGCTTGAGCAAGGACTGAACAGATATCTCACAAAGGTTCTAAAGGAAAAACAAATGGTATGCACTAGGTAAGAAGCAAGTCAAGGATGTTGTTGTTTTATTCTTCATCATTTTTTTTTTAAAACAAAAGAAATAGAATTTTTGTGTTTTCCATGTAGGGAAGAAAGAAGCGAGTGGAAATGTAGTGTTGCAGGGATGGAATGGAGAGTTAGGAGGATGAATGGTGGCAGGGAGGTCCACAAGTCTTCTGGACAAATTTATAGCCATATGATTCTTTTCTGAACTTGATTTCGAGCTCTTTTTGGTTTCTACAGGAGCCTCCTGTAGAATGCACAGAGCTTCTCGTAGGATGCAAAATTTCCAGAACAAGTGAGACCAGGGCCTGGGAAAAGAAAATGGTGATGGAGAAATGATCTATCAAGGGTGTATTCACCTTGGTCTTGCCCCTTTTTTCCTGTGACCCTCCTACAATCTCCAATGCATTGAAAAGAAGTTAGTTTTTCTATTTTTTCCTGTCTTTTTTCATTTTTTCTCTCTTCTTTTTTTTTGAGATAGTTGAAGCACCTACAGGAGGTTTTCACCCTCATTGCCTGCTCTGGGCACCTCCAGGAGTTTTTCACCCAGAGATTTTTGTTTTATTTTTATTTTTATTTTTTATTTATTTATTTTTTATCTAGGGTGTGGGTGGAGTGGAGGCAGAGACCTGCTCCACTACCAACACTGTTTTGCTCATATTTTCAATGAATTCCTACTTGGAGAGGGGCTTTTTGTAGATCTTCAACCGATGCCCATTGACGAGAATGAGTATGGCTTCTTCATCAATGGTCCAGACCAGAACTGAAGCATTGCCATTGCATTTTTCTACTATGTACTGTTCCAACCATCTTGTCCTCAATTTGCCCTTGAAATATTTATATCTTGAATCATACAGCAATGCCCAATCTCCTTCTTGGAATTGTTTTTCTTTGAGCTGTCTGTCATGCCATATTTTCCTTTGATGTTGGACTACCTCTAAGTGGAGAAGGGCCTGCAATCTCTGTTCATCCAATCTATTTAGCTGAAGTAACCTTTCCTTTTGTGCACAGCTGAGATCTAGGTCTAGCTGAGTTGCCATCCTTAAGGTGTTATATTCAAATTCTATTGATAGCAAAGCCTTCTTCCCATAGACCAGCTCATAGGATGTGAACCTTTTGATGGTTTTCCAAGTGCTGTTATAGGCCCAGGTGGCCTCAGCCAATCAATCTGCCCAATCCTTTCTGCTGCTACTCACTACCTTGGTCAAAATTCCTTCCAAAGCTCTGTTAGTGACTTCCACCTATCCATTCACTTGCAGATGATAATGGGTGGAAGTTCTGTGCTTAATTTTGTGGTGTGTGAGTAGTTCTTCAATCAGATTGGATGTAAACTGACTCCCTTAATATGTGACTAATTCTCTTGGATATCCGAACTTGTAGAAGATATTTTCTCTCAAAAACTTAGCTATTTTTCCTTCTGTTGTTGCCTTCATCGCCTTTTTTTCTGCCCATTTTGTCAGATAACTAGTGCACACAATGATGTAATATTTTTGTTTTGAAGGAGGGTTGTTGGGACTGACAGAGTCCATGCCCCACTTCTCAAATGGCTCAAAAGTCACTTGAGGTTGCAGGGGCATCTCATCCTTTGGAGTAGGTTTCCCCATCCTTTGACATCGGTCACACTGGCTGATATATCTCTTTACATCTTGATGAAGAGTGGGCCAATAGGAACCTACTTGCAAAATTTTGAAGGCAGCCCTCTTTGCTACAAAATGGCCCCCACAGGGCCCATCATGACAAGTTAGGAGAATGTCAAAAACTTCCTCCTCCCTGACACATCACCTCAAAATCTGATTTGGGCCAAGTTTGAAGAGATTGCCCCCAATCCAAGTGAATGGGTCACTTTTCCTCATGATCTTGCTTTTCTCTTGTGAGGATAGGTGTGGCGGAAACTGTGTTGAACCAAGTAATTTTCTATATAATCAAATCATGGAGAGAGTACTGAGATAGAAAATAAGTGTTCATATGGCATTTGATCATCCACCATTCCTTTTTCACCTACAGGCAGATCTAATCTAGACATAAAATCAGCAACAACATTTTCCTTACATGGCTTATCAATAATGGTTAGATCAAATCACTGCAATAAAAGTAGCTATCTAATAATACGAGCATTTATGTTTGGTTTCTTCATTAAATACCTAATTGCAGAATCATCAATGTGTATGAATGTTTGATAGCTAATGATGTATTGTCTGAACTTATTTAGAAAATGGACTATAACTAGGAGCTCTTTTTCTGTTACAATGTAGTTTAATTCTGCCTTCGACAAGTTTTTACTTACAAAATATATGGCATAAGGAAGCTTCTCACCAACTTTCCCTAAGGTTGCTCCTATCACTTTCTTCGAGGCATTTGTATGAATGTGGAAAGGTAGTGCCCAGTTTGGACCTCTCAAAATTGGGGCAGTCACCAGTTTAATTTTCAAGGTATCCAGAGACTCTTGACAGTTGTTAGTCCATATGAACTTAGCATCCTTCCCCAAAATACCAAACAACGAAGATGCTATCTTACTAAAATCCTTAATGAATCTTCTATAATACCCTGCTAGTCCTAGGAAATTCCGAACATCTCTTACCTTTTGAGGAGGTGGAACCCTTTGGATGATGGAAATTTTGTTAGGATCCACCTGTAATCCTTGCTCAGAAATTGTATGATCTAGCACGGTCCCTTCAGTCATGAAGAATTCGCATTTTTCAGGGCTGAGGGACAGGTTCATTTCAATGCACTTGGCTAAAACTTTTCCCAAGTTATTCAAAGCTTCCTGGAAGTTTGAACCATAAGGGTTAAAGTCATCCATATAGATTTCCACTGAATCATGAACCAGTTCAGTAAATATACTTAGTATTGCTCTCTAGAAAGTGGCGGGAGCATTGCATAAGCCAAAAGGAAGGACCCGGTATGCAAAGGTAGCCCAAGGATGAGTGAAAGTGGTCTTATCTTGGTCTTCTGGGCTGATTTGGATCTGGTTGTACCCGCTAAACCCATCTAGGAAGGAGAAGAACTTCTTCCCCACCAAGCCATCTAACACTTGGTCTATGAAAGGCAAAGGAAAATGGTACTTCTTGGTGGCCTTGTTTAGTTCTCGATAATCAACACAGATTCTCCACTTCCCATTTTTCTTTGGCACTAGCACCAAAGGAGAGACCCATTGGCTGTCAAAGATAGGGTAGATGCATCCTGCATCCAACAACTTTTGCAGTTCTTCTTTGACAATGTCCTTGAGGGCTGGATTCATCCTCCTTTGAGGTTGTCTGATTGGCTTAAAATCTTCTTTAATGTAAATGTGATGAGTATAGACTAAAGGGTGGACTCCCTTCATCTCCTTATAGCTCCAAGCAAAAGCATCCAAGTGGTTTTTCAATAAGCTACATAATTCTTTCTCCTGAGAGGTGGATAGGGATGAGTTTATCTTCAAGGTTCTTTCTGGGCCGAATTCCACATTTTTAACTCGGAGGGAGGTCGGCTCAGCTACACAAAGATCAACTAAGGGATTGGCTTGGGCTTCTTCCACCAACTCTTCTAATGGCAACACACTAGGGGGTGGATTTTGAATCAAGCTTTCAATAAAATCATCCTCAGTTTGTGGGCCCACCATGGTAGGTTTTACTATACATAATGGTGCGGAATAGACTTCATCCTCATCTTCCTCCTCCAACCAGAGAAGTAAATCATGTTCTAACAAAGGTTGGGCAGGAGGTATAGGAATAGCAACTTGGACATATGCCCATTCTTGATTGTCACGTTCCCAGCTCAACAACTGAGGTAGGCATTTGCAGTAGCCAACCAAGGTCTTCCCAGGATTAGAGGATACCCAGTGAGCTTTATCTTTATTTGGAGAACCAGGAAGTCAACAAGGTACTCCCAAGAATCGACGGAGACCATTCATTCTCAGGGAGCCCTGAAGGTTGAGCCTGAGCATAGTGTCCTTGGTCATCACATTAATGGCAGCCCCAAGATCAATCAGGGTATGGGGGATTATGGTGCCATTGATGTGGACATCGACTACAGGACTCCTAGGGTCTAGATATTTCGAACAGATTACCTGCTCCAACATCAGGTCGGATAGTTGTCCTATGACATTGATAGTTGGAACATCTCTCTTGCACCTGCTTGGGTGCCTGAAGCACTTCTCCCTGATCATCTTGTTGTATATAGGCACATCCTTTATCACTTGGAGAAGTGGTATTTTTACACATAACTGTTTCAATTCTAAAAAAAGTTCAGTTTCTTCTGGGGTGGGTTGAGTGGTTCCAGTTAATCTCTCATGAAAGGGTGGAATGGCTTTTGGTTCATTTTCCTATTTTTCTTCCTCATCCTCCTTAGGGGGAGGTTGGTTATCTTGGAGAACCTTCCAAGATCGTAGGTTAATCTCTTGAATTTCCACAGCATAGGTTGGGCATGATGTTTCTCCCCTATCTACCTGTTGGGCCTGTTTGTTATTGGGGTTTGGGTTCGGTTGACTAGGTATTTGAGGTTGCCTTGGTGGAGAAAGAGGTAGTGGTTGTGGTTGAATAGGTGGTGGAGGCAAAACACTAGGAGGAGAGTTGTATTGGGGGCTCCACCCCTGATGTGGTGCATTCCACTGAGGTTGTGGATGAGCATAAGAGTAAAATAAATGAGCAACTGGCAGAGCCTAGTATTGAGGTGGATACAACGAAGGAGGGGGTGTGGACCAAGAAAGATGAGCATGAGGACCTAAAGAAGGCATGGAAGTGGCTTGATTAGGGTTGTAATAGGTCTAGGATGTCCCTTGCATTCCCTGTTGGTAAGGTCTTGGCCCATGTGGCCTCCTTTGGTTCATGAAATAGAGTGGTTCAGTGGCTCCATCAGCCCCTTGATATGCGGCTTTAAGTTTGGGCAAGGAAAGGCACTGATTCGTAGGATGGTATTCTTCATAGAATGAACACACTTCTATAGAGTTCAATGAACATTCGTTCTTAGGATGCTTTCTAGTCACCTGGGACAAAAGATGGCCAAATCCCTTTCAGCTTCCTCTTGTTTCCTTTTGATATGCAAGGTATCCATTTGCATGGTAAGAGTATACCTCATCTCGCTCTTGAAATCTTCTAGTTGATTCTCAAGTTCGCTTCTAAGGAATGAATTGGATGAGGATGTACTGGCTAAAGTTTAACTTCCCCTACCTCTCTTTCTGGCTGACCTAGAATGGTTTCTAAACATAGTGTTTATGTCATCATAAGGTAGTTGGTAGATGTCTCCCCTAGCCAACAAATGGAGGGTATCTAGAAGGTCTTCAGGGACTCCTCTGAGCAGGACCAAATTTAGAGATTTGGGGTCATGTGTGCATCTGGCCCTTTTATAACCGAGCTAAAACCTCTCTTCATAGTCTTCAAAAGACTCATCACTTCCCATGGTCATTTAGAAGATTTCTTCCTTGGTATCCTTTGATCTATAGTAGTCCCGGTATTTATTGTTAAAAGCTTACTGCATCTGAGCCCAGGTGGTGATGTTGTTTCCAGGTAACCCCATGAACTAGCGCAATGTTGCATCCTCGAGGGTGAAGGAAATAGTTTCAACTTTTTCCCATCTACTGCATAGTCATAGGTTCGACAGAGAATAACAAATTCAAATAAGAAGGTATCAAGATCTTCAGTAGTCAATCCATGGAAGTGAGGTAAGGCTGAAAGACTTATGTTTTTTATTTTAGTGTCCCCATTGGTCTCCTTGATAGGAAAGGCACCTTCTATTCTTTCCCCATTTCCTCTAACATTTTTGTTTTCAGCCATGGTCTCAAGAGGAATGGTTTCTTGCTCTTCTTCTGTTACAAGATCTTCGTATATCTCTGGAGGTTCACCTATGGGTTCTTCTGGATCACTACCACCAAAGAAGAGATAAGGTTGACTTAGTGAGGTGCAGGGGGTGTTGGGTAGGAATTTTCCTGAATTGTCTTTTTTCCTACGAGGCATGAAAGGAAATCTCCTTTTCGGTGATTTTTGTTTTTCTGCTTGTACCTCCAAAAATGAAATGGATCAAACAACAATTTGCAACTAAATGAAATGAATCTTGCTGAAATGAAATTGCAGAATTGACATGAAAGAAAGAGATGACTAATTTACTTTACTGGAATGGAAATTGCAGAATTGAAATGAAAGCAGGAAATGCCTAATCTATGCTTGTTGAAATGAAATTGCAAAATTGAAATGAAAGCAAGAAATGCCTAATATACGCTTGTTGAAATGAAATTGCAAAATTGAAATGAAAGCAGGAAATGCCTAATCTACTTTTGTAGAATTGAAATTGTAGAATTGAAATGAAACAACTACTCTACTTTTGTTGAAATAAATTACTTACCAAAATGTTGCAGTAGAAAATAGAAGAAAAGCAGTAATCACAAAATACTCTGACACATCCTTGGCAACGACGCAAAAAAAATGGTGGGCCCTAGTATTGCAGAAATAATGTTGCAACTCCTGGTGCTTCCTTTTTTACTTTTATCAACCCGGTAGTTCATAACAAACTTGGAAGCGACAGTGTTGTATGCACAAGTACTAGCTCTTACTACAATTTGTCACTTGATTAGCTGGCGCAAGTTCACTAGGAGGTTAAGCCAACTTATATGAGTTTTCAGAAGAAGCTTTAACTCTGATGAAAGAAAACTAACTCTACAAGGGCTATTCTATTTGCAGAAAGAGAAGGAAAACTGAAATGAAACGCAAACCCTAGCAAATCCTAGTTTACCTACTAACCCTACTTTTGCAAAAAAAGAGATGGAAACTAACTAAATGAGTGCCATTGACTACTAAAAAGGTAAATTACATTTATTCAGGTTACTTCTGAAAAGAAATGAGAAGAAATCATCTTTTTGTACTTTTGAGCATTTTTATGTGAAATTATTATGCTTGTGATTTATCTAGTTATGATTGTGCAGAGGTTTGGTGGCGAAGGAAGGTGGATTTGGTTGTTGTAGAGGTGGAGGAAGGTGTGGAGAGGTCCTAAAAATCCCCTAGTACCCTTATGGAGACTTTCATAGTAATCAGACTTAGAAAAATCACTCACAAGAAATTCTATAGAACGCTGCAAGGGATCTACAAGAGGAGGTCGAGAGTTATTTTTAGAGTTTAGAAGGTGGAAAAATTATGGGAAAGGGTAACTAAAGGCTAGATGAAGGTCTTGAGGTGTCTAGAACTTGTCAAGGAAGATCAGGGACGAGCGTGATAATTGGATTTGTTCAAATCTCAAAAAAACAGCTTTATGAAAAAAAAGCAGAAATTAGGGCAGATTAGCGAAATGTTGCGAACGTGTTGGGAAATCTATTAGAAATGAGTTGGTGCTAGTTGTTTTATAGAGGGATGGTGAGCTGAGATGTCCTGCAAGAGATCTGCACATTTACTTATCAAAACTGACCAAAGAAAGAACTACAAACAGAACTTTGTCTAGCTTGACCTAATTTCTGACCTATAAACAGAAAAGGCTAAACAGTACGCTATGAACAGAAAAGCATGTCAGAGAACTATGGAAAAAATAGGAAATGATCTAATAAGATGAATCTAAACCAATATCAATTTTACCAAATCAAGTTATCACATTAGCAGTTGCATGGAAGAGCAAAAACTTTGTTTTTGGTGGTAGCAGTAGTGCCTTGACCTCAAATCATAGTCCGAGAAAGGAAGAAAGGAGATTAGGGCTTACTACTGGCCTCTTTGTATCCTTTTCTGTCACTGTAGTAACTTACTTTAGCAACTTGTAACAGAAACAACTATACTAACCATAAAAACGCAACCTAATCTAACAAAGTAAAATGAATCTATGCAACAGAATTAACTCATGAATGGAAGCAAAAACATATAAGTACACAGTAGGAGGTGCTGGGCAGCTTGGGTTGGGCCCTAACCCAAGAGCTTCAGCCCTATGAAAGAGATCGGTGCTGGCTCAAAAACTGTTTCATCTTCATTATCAAAAATAGCAGTTACATTACATAAACTGTTCTTGAAAAGGAACTCGAAAATGAGCCGAACACAATACTGCACAATAGTGTGAAAATATACTAATAAATCACTAAACTATTGAGCCTTTAAGCGTTCTTATTTATGCAAATGGGGACTTCCAACAATCCTTCTAAAATAAGGAACTCGGCTTCCTAAAACTGAAGATAAACAACAACCCTACTTGACTTGCTCGACTGCCCCTTAGAATCATCAATGTGGGCCTTTGTGCTTCGAGCTGCTGATAGAAAATTTGAGGAAAGGGGTCATTAATGAAGGAGACACCCCCCTAGAAGTCCTCTTCCCCATTTTCCTCTATTTTGTCTGCCATTTTCTCATAAATCCCTTGTTTTTGTCCAAAATTGTCTAAAACATTTGCATAATATATACATTAGACTACATGGCAAAGTGACTAACCCAATTCACTCTATTAGCATAAATATATTCAAAAACATGCAACAAACTAATGAGAATCGTGGATTAAGTCGAAATAAGAGGCAAAATGAGCCCATAAAATTACCCATTTCTGGGGCTCATCACATATTCTACTATAGTTAACCATGGTTGACCAAAGTCAAACATTGTCAACCTTAGTCAACTAAGGTCATCCTCGGTTGGTTACAATGAAGATTTAAAAATGTTTAAGAATAACAATATTAATATTAATAAAGTTGACTAAGAATAATAATTATATCAATATTAATATTAATATTATGACGTTGAAATTGCACGTAAATTTATCCAACGTCACAATATGATAACCATTGTCACAATGTTACATTGCATTGAAATTTGTCCAATATCATCATCGGAAATTACAAAATGTGTTCAACCACATTCAATATTGTTGTTGAATATGTTCAAATATGTTTGATTGTACAACGTTACAATGTTAACCATTGTCACAATTTTACATTACATTGCAATCTCACCAACTTCACAATCTAACATTACAAAATGTTGTCAGTCACATTTAATAATGTGGTTGAATATGTTTGACTATATTTCACTATGTTTGACAATCAACAGTGTTCAACTTCGACAAAACATAATTTCCTACTAATATTATTTATTAATATTCATAATCAAACATATTGTGACTTCAGAAGGGTACACAAATCCATCTAATGTCGCAATGTTATATTACATTGCAATTTATCCAACATCACAATATGACATTACAAAATTAGTCAACACATTTACTAATCTGTTTGACTATGTTAGACTATTTTTGATAGTCAACGCTCTTCAAATTTGGTTAAACATATTTACTTATTATTATTATTAACTAATATTAATAATCAAACATAATGAACCACTTTAGTCAAACATAATCAAGCATAGTTAATCATGGTTGACGATATTCAACTACGGTTGATCATTGTTGACCATGGTCAATCATGACCAATGATTGACTATAAGTCAATCTTAATTGAATATTAAATGATTGATTATAATTCAACCTTGATATCCCATGTTTAAATATTTGACTGTGATCAAAATTGGTCAACCCTATATTTACCATATTTAACAATAATCAACCTTGACAATGACTTGGTTGAAAATGCTTGAAAATCATGGTCAACGATTGTGATCCATTGGCAATGGTTGAAAACCATGGACAACCATTGCTAACCATTTACAATTTTTGAATGTGGTCAACCATGGTCGACCATTGTCAACCATTGATAATGGGTGAATATGGTAACCATTGTCAACCATGGTCAACAATTGACTATGGAAAAATATGGCCAGCCATTGTCAACCATTGACAATGGTCAACCATTATTAACTATGGTCAGTCATTGTTAACTGTGGTCAAGAACTGCCAACCATTATTAATTATTGTCAGCCATGGTAAATGGTTCAATATGGTCAACCATGGCAAACCATTATCAATCAATAGCAATGGTTGAATATGGTTAATCATGGTCAACTATTGTCAACTATGGTCAACCATTATCAATGAGAATATGCCAGCATCAACCATGGTCAACCATTACAAATCGTTGTTAAATATGGTCCACCATGGTAGATCACTATTAACCATGGTCAACCATAGTCAATCATTGTCAACCATTACCAACCATGGTTAACCATTAACAACGATCAACTATAGTCAACCATGGTCAACCATTAACAATAATCATCTATAACTAACTATAGTCAACCATTTTCAACCATTGAATGGCCTTCATATGAACATACCATCAAATTCTTTGGTCTGATAACTCCATGCATACGCTTCTAAAATGTAGCTATGGCGTTCATCCCATCATTACTTTGTTACTCTGTAACACGCAAACATCAATATAAGAAATTTGAAGCTAAATATAAACAATAAAAACAGTATATTTCCCTCTACGATATTGAAGATCCTAGGAACAAAATAATCCTAAGTATAATTTTATGTTTACTCACATACTGCAAACTGCAAACAATCTTAACAGGGGGCTATTGGGCAGGGAACGAGAGGGCCACAGAGCCTGAACTTCTAACAGATTTTCGTTGAGCGAAAGCTTCTTATTGTTATTAGAGGCCTTACAAATGATATATTTGGTAGCCAGCTGATCTCGAATTACGTTCTCCAGAATCTCTAGGCTCTTGCAGCAAACGCTCTCAGATTTCATGAAAAACTCTCATGACCGTAAAGAGTTAAAAAATATTTCCTTCGGAGAGTCCATATTTCTACACATTCAAAGCTCGTGAGTATGGGACCATAAATAATGCTTTGGAGGAAACTTCAAAGCTATTGCTGGCAATCTGCTTCCAACTGTACTACCATTTTGGATCAACTATGGGGAAAAATACAATGGGGATATTGACCCGGTGGGAATTTGAGTGCCTCTCATTGTTTTCCAAGGCCAAGTCATTGTCGTTTGGCTGAATGTCTATAAATGATCCTAATGCACCAGCGACTACAATTTATTGATAGGCTTCAAATATCAAATCTCAGTCTTAACTTAAAACGATCCTTTGTTTCATTAAGATGCTGGACTATCACATGGAACTGCTGTTTTCTTTTGAAACACACTAGATTTTCTTGAGTATCATATGGGCGCGGCCATTTTATTCTTCCTCAACAAATAAAAACACTACCCATCCATTCGAACATAAAAACAGCAACATTTTTATTCATTACTTCAGTGTAGCCAATGATACAAATCTTGCATTACGCAGCCCATCACAGGCTCTGCCCACGCATCTTGAGATCACAACCGAAAACAAAAGGAAAAACAACACATCAGTTCATCATTTCTTTACAACGCATAACAATCACAACATTCTGTTTAATACCAACAAACCATTTACAAACATCGATCTTTATCCAATGCCATTGAAAAATGTGACACCTGTTATACAAAACAGAGGAATGTATTTATTGGACAATGCCAGCTCTTAAATTACATCTCTGTTGATTAAACCACAGCACAACAACCCAGGCATACGCTGGTCCAAAACCCCGCCCTCGCATCAGAATATCACACTTAAAACAAAAACAGAAAACGCCAATAGCCACATCTGTGGATTTGTTAATTTATCACAAAAATCCTAAATGTTACACGCTCCCATATCTAAAAAACTAACTAAAGCAAAGCAGAACGCCGGTCTTTTTATGGCTTCCGGCATTTCCAGTGTTTTGTATGCAGTTACATCAAACAAATTTTGCACCATGAACCCCGGATTCGGAGCCAATTCCCCTATTCTCCATATCTCTGTGATAACGCAGGTCTTTAATTTTTACATGCTACCTGACAACAACCGAAAGAAAAAAACGCCGATCCCATCTCTTTCTCCTTTCTGATCTTGGCATATCAAGACTTTGACATACAAAATCACGCTATCGCCCAGATTCTAAGCGGATTCCTTTCAATCCATCCGTCCTCCACCAAATATCAGTTAGATTTTAAATGCAGGTTCAGTGATTGCCCCATTTCTGGTCCAACGCAGCTGCATTTGACACAATCGGCGGTCAGAACACCTGTTTATAACACGTTGCCGATTCAAGTGCTCTTGAATCAAGATCTCCCAGAAGAAACCGGCGTTGATCCGCTCCAGAATCTTCAGTTTGCCATTTATTTCCCTAATTACTCTAACAGCAGATAAGGTGACATAAATTTATTCCAACAGAAGATGCGCCTAACAATCAACACCAAATAGAAAGATTTTTTAACTATTACAACAATAACTAACTGAACTTGACTCTACCATCAACAGCCAGGAAAATACGGTTTTCAAGCCACACATGTGGGAAATCTCCCACATTGCTGGGCCGTTCCGATGCTCCTGCATCAGACTCCCGAAGAAAAAAAAATTGGTTCTTTAAACTTTCAAAAGTTATGCCATATTTCTGCAATTCAGTTGCTGTTAACCAACTGGAATCTTCCACTGGCTACTCCTTCCACTTGACAAGATACTGGAAATATGTCTGGCCTCGAGTTTT